>OY019132.1:85498775-85693775 GCA_955652365.1 Eristalinus aeneus
GACGATTTAAAAATAAACTGTATGGGCTTTACATTGACATGTGATAACGGATAAAACGCTGATGATGCCTAGACCATGTAAAGTGTATGGACACTAAAAGTCTTCAAATCTCAGTCATTGGGACAACGCAACAAAGGACGACCTAGACTAAGTCAGTATACACAAGAGGAGAAGGACATCAGCCAACAACCACCCCGGATTGCAGCTTTACAAGAAGGGGCTAGGGCTAGGAATAACTTGTAAGTAAAATAAATTAACAATGAGCTTCATCTAAATAACTGTGAACCTAAAAAAAATTATTTCATTTATTGTTATATTTTGCGACATATTTAATGGAAGTGGTAAATTTAATCAATAAAAATTGCTGTACTTTTATTAGCAAATAGCAAAATTGAAGTAACTATAGATAAATATAATTTCGCCTGAGCAGAGCTTGAAAACATAAACAAACGTATCATTTAGTTAAGCCCCTTTAAACATACCATGTTTCACTAACTAAAAGTTATATGATTTGATTAAACTATTAATCAAACCGGAATGTATTTTAATGTATACCTACCTAATGTGCACTAAAAAACATAACAAGGATAACAAGGCTTAAAATCCTATTGTAAATACCTTAGACTTGTTCGTGAAAGGATGTTCTTTTTTAATTTCAATGTATTATATCTAAAGAACATGCAAATATCTGAGCAAGCACTACTTTCAAATTGAAAATTAAAAATAATTACCTGGCATTGAATTTATGGTTTGCGTTCCATTGTTGGAAATAGACATGGGCATTGGGTTCACCATCCCGGTAACTCCCATGTTACCTTGCATGCCACCTTGCATTCCAGTGGGAGATTGAAGGTTAGGACTCTTGCTCCCCAGTTGGTTCAGTCCAATTGTATTTCCAATCATTGTGTTCTTGTTACCCTAATTTAATTTATGATTAAATAACATCAACCAAAATTCTCCAACCCATATTCCGTATATTTTACCTGTTGTTGCAGTATCTGCTGCAAATGTTGATGCTGCAACTGCCGTAAGGAAGTAACTCCACTAGTCGGATCGTCTCCGCCATTCATCTGAGGAACGCCAGGACCAGGACCTTGAGCAGGAGGCTTATTACCACCGCCACCCATCTGATCACTCCACGTACCTGTGTTAGATACTAATTCATCCGGTAAATTATCTTCAAGGCCAAAAATATTAGACAGAACTTCCGCTGAAATAAAAAGCGAGGTACAGATTAAAAATAAATGTATATTGTAAAAACATTTGGTTTAATTACCGGGGTCACTGGTCGATTGAGGAAAACGTTCCATTTTCACCCGCTTCTGAGGTGGTTCATCCAGATGATCCGCCATCGTTATGTCGTTATTGCATACACTATTATTTCACTAAATAGTTATTTATTTATTATTATTTGAGACAGGTCCTTGTTTAAACCGTAGGTTCAAGTTTAATTTTTGATTTTCCTTCTTCACTACTCCGTATAAATGCTTCAAACGGTTAAGTGAAAGGATCGCGATTTGACATTTTATTAAAACGATATCAAATATTGGAAAACGATTTGACAACTTTTTCTCTTAATTCCCGCACACAAAACAAAATAAACATAAATGTTATTTTTGATAACAGCAAAGTTTTCGCATTTTTTTTTTTATTTCACCTATTGGAAAATTGTTTACAGTTTCCGTTTGCGTTCATTTTAAATGCTCTTTTGTATTTGGTTTTGAAGAACATAAAATAACTGCAGAGGTTTTCCGCTTCCTCCATTTGCACATTTTTCAGCTTAAACAATTGTTTCTTAATACTGCTGTTTATCTAGTTTTTGCTAAAAGAACCACATAGACACTATTAGATATGATATCAAACCGAATAGCAAGTGCTTGTCCAACAAAAAGGTTGTTAGTGACTTTGAGAGCGCGGCAGGTTAGCAAGCAAGAGTGTTACCTCTTTATAGAGGCGGCCTTGAATTTTGGATTTTTAGATTTTCTCAATTCGAAATGCCTTACAATTCTTTGGAACAACACATTTTATTTTCAATTTAATTTCATGCAGAAAAGAGTAAGACAAGAATGCGAACACGACTGCGGCAGCGATGGTGATGGTAGGTAGTGATGAAGGAAAAGAGAAAATTTCACCCAACAGAATTGTCACACAAAATAAAATGCACAAAACAAGTTTAGTTTATAAACATCGGCAAAAATATTTGTTCATAAAAAATTAATAAATATAACGAAGGAATTTAATGGATTTTATTTTCTCAAAAAACAAAAACTTAACACTTTTCCTCTTCTTTTCATAAAAGAAAACCAACTGATCCGACGATCCCCAAATCTTATTGAGAAAAAAAGGAAAATAATATTTATTGCGATTTTTGTCGTCCACTGTAAATGTACGACTATTTCACTCTAGCTTTAAACAATTTAGCTGCATCGATCTTTGTTTTGCATTTGAAAAATCTCATCACCGTCGTGCCATGAATGTGAATATTGCTCGCTCACTCGCTAGGGCGCATAGCGCGTACAAAATTTGTTCATCGTTCTTCGTTGCTCGCCCCAGCGCGCACATACACGCACACACTTATACAAGAAAAGAAAGAAAACCAACGATGAACGACGACGAAACGAACAGAAAAAATTGAATTGAATTTTTTGTTGGACACAAGGAAGAAAATCCAAATATCTTAACACCGAAAAACTAATTAAAATGCAAAAACATCCTCACTATTTTTATAAATTCACTTTTACCATTGTTTGAGGCATCGATTTAACTATAATTTGAAAATTAATTATGTACAATTTTTTAGAGAAATTTTTTCACAAAGTTTCTGATGAAAATTCCCAGCAAATTTGTTCGAAGAACTACCGAGACTCCGATTTGTTCAAAATGGCGGACTTATATGTTGATGGCGAGAAAAATTCGTCTGCCTGAACACGAACGACGAAGCACAATCAAATGAAGTATGTATGTGAAAAAACGGGGTACTCTCTCTCTGCGCTCTATACACATTTTCTATCCTCTTCCGATAAATTAGGACCGTTGGCCAAGTATGATGTTATCCTGTTCACTTACACGGATTCAAAACTACACAGAAAATGTCCGCCATGAACTGAGAAACGACCGAGAATTGGTTGACGTTGTGCATGTGATGTGAATTCTTAATTTTGATTGGGTGATGAACAGTTTTGCGGCATTCCATCAGATGGCGCAGCAATTTATCACTTTCCTAAAGTCATGTTCTCATTTCAAGCAGATGATATTTTTATTTCTGAACATATATGTAACTCACGTTTCTTAAGATATTTGTTGAACCTATGAATTTTGTCAAATACAAATAAAGTAAATACATATTATATATAATAATATTTTAATAATTCTTTAAATTTAAGGTCAAATACGTAAATTATATATACAAGGAAAATATTTCCCTGCCAAAATTGAAAACAATATATCAGAAGCCCGAAATATTTTCTTAGTTTCTTAATATGCATTCGATTCAGTTCTCCAATTTAAAAATAGGCAGTTTATTCACCAATATTTTTAACATCACCTCAACTAAAATGTATTATTAACTTTCGTTTTGGATAAATTCAATTGTTAATTGACTAGAAAATGTCATCAGTCCCTTAAACATTAAAATAAATATGTATTTCTTGGTGGGCACACGAGTTTCAAGAAAATTCACTAGATGTCGGTATTGCAGGTGAAAACAGTATTAATACATACATTCGCACTTCGCTTATTTACACCGGTAACGTGCGAAATGAAAAGATGTTTGTTTTAAATATAATTGATGTTGATACCGTGATAAATAAATGACAGGGATTATTGAAATTATTTGAAATCTAGATTTATAGCTATTACAATCGGCCTCTCGTCTGTCTTACGTAACATGTGTCAGGCGTACTTCTTTAATTTAATAAGTAATCCCTATAGGTTCATGTTCATTTTAATGAAGCTGTGTATATTTATGTACAAAAATAATTATATGTATGTAAGCATTTCTAAATTTTGCACTTCACATTTGAATCACTCTTTCAAAGCAAAATTTATGTATTTGCCTTAACAAGTAGCTGCCAACCTATTTTCATTAATGTCTGAATCAGATGTTCAGCCCATTGACGGATGTGTTCAAAAATAGTACTCACTAAAATTGAATTTGATAACACGCGTTTACAAATAGCAAAGACGCAATAAGATCAATTTTATTTATTCTTTTTTATGTATTTATTTAATTTTTATTTATCTCCAAAAGAAAAGGGGAATACCATTTCACATGAGCTTAAACTATTTATATTCGAAGCATGTTAGTTTTTTATCAATATTAACTTTAAAAGCAAAAGTTCTTAAATTAGCAAAGAAAAACTTGTAATTCAAAACACTTAACAGAACTTGAACGTGTTAAAATGTTCCATAGGCGTGCAAATAAAGTTTTTCTTTCTCAAATTTACAAGATAATTTTCGGCATGCGGTGAGGAACGTACATAGCAAACGGCTATAATTTGCTTGCTTACCGCTCTTGCATAGGGAATTATTTTATACTTCATACTTTGAGGCGTTTTTATAATTGATTTTAATGCAGCATATAAATACGAAAGGGAAAACATTTTGTGAGTGCTAAAGCAATTTTTTAATATTTTACTTTTTCTTAAAATATGATCTTTCTGCAAAGGTAAATGTTACAATTCAAATTCTTATTTCGTTTTTAAGATCTTTCTGGAAAAGTATAATCATAACACGTTTATTGGTGAATACTCTTGGTTGTTGCATTTGCTGTACGTTTTGTGTAGACTTCTTCGTAGATTATATGGTGGCTATACAAATATAAATGCATCTATGGACTTGAATTTTATGATATATCACAAACGGATACTATCATACGAAGCAGTTTAGTGTTGATACCTTTCATTATAATCTTAGAAACAAATTTCAATGTTAAATTTGAGCTTTAGATGTTTCAATGTTGTAATTTAAATTCTTAATTCTAAGTCCGACATTGAGATGTTTCTAAAATATGTAACTAAGCGACATAAGTTGGTGAATACTCATGGTTGTGATATTTGCTTTTCGAATTGTGTAGATTGCTTTGTAGACTAAAGGGTGGCTGTACAAATATAAATACGTTTCCGGATTTAATTTTTTTAATATATCATACAAGTATTTAAGACATTTCGAACATTACAGCGTACAAAGCAGTTTGATTGACGATCAAATCAATTTTAAATTTCAGGCTTAGAAAAACGACAGTGCAAGTTTATTACTGCAGTTTTAATTAATAAAATATATCAATTGAAAAGTTCTACACAGTCCGCATGAAACTGAAACTTGCTTCTATAGCCCTAGCTGTTTAATCATTCGTTATTCTATCTTAATAAGACGCATTTTTAAATTCATTTTTTCTTAAATTTAATTTAAAACAAACCATGGCTCACAAATTCACAACACAAGTTCACTATAGGAAAAACCTCTATTACTACAATTTCAAACACTCTTAGAGAGATCAGCAGTTCAAGTAACCATTTCAGCCAAGTATTTGATTCTATAATTGATGGCGCGACAGTCCACAGGGGGACCAACTCCTAGCTTGCTTATCAACTACTCGTGTTGTGCGCGATACTTTCCTCTCACAAATAGAAGGGACCTACAGTTTTTTGCCGACTTTGAACGGCGAAGTTTGAGAAGCTTTCTTAAACAGTTATTACTCTTTGAATGTTGTCAGCAGATCGAAAGATGTGGTGCCGTGAAAAAATCGAGGTGTTCAGCCGGGAATCAAACCTAGACCCTTCGGCGTGTGAGCGTCGCACTCTACCTACTACGCCACGACGGCTTCAAGTTTTGGATTCTGCTAATAAATATTTCATAATTATGTCTCATCTTCAATGGTGTACATTATGGAGAGCGAATCTGAAGCAAATGAGCAATCTGTGAAAGATCTACATTTAGCGCCCCATAGGATGTGGGGGCGCTAAATGTAAACATCTACGTGGGAGATGTTTTCTATAGGTCTGTTCCAATTCATTTGTGTACAGAAAATCGTAGATGAGTAGCTTGGGTAAATATCTCTCTAGCAGAGAGTAACTCTACCGAAACTTGTGAAACGACTTTTCGTAGAAATTTGTAAACAGCTGTCCGATGTATGAAATGTCAGAGGTTTGTTTTGTTTTCACTTTGACAGCCATCTGTTGCCCTCAGATTTTTGTTCTGCAGCAATTCGTAGGGAGGGGAAATATTTTTCTCTCTTATGAGCTCTGTCTCCTATAAAAAAATTAGGCAAATTCGTAGACATGCATAGCAATTCAGAGAAATTGGAACGGACCTTATATCAAAAACAAACACCAACTATGAGAGAATTTCGGTTTAGAGAACTACTTTTCTTTAGCTTTGGTTAGTGGCTTTGGCTCATGTGTTTACATCTTAAGATAATTTTCAAGAGTTTATATCTTAAGATGATTTTATTATATTTTTATTGTTTTTCAATGCATTTTTTTTTATTCTTTCAGTATGGTTTTCTTAAATACTAGACAAAAATACTTAGACTAGCTTACTTATCTAATCTAGTGATCTTAATTCTAACTTACTGACTTCTTACAAGTATTCTAAGCAAATATTATTATTATTATTATTATTATTTATTTATTGTGGCAAGAGTTACAATAGTTTTTGTGTATCTTACATTTTTTAGAGATACGGTCATGTTACCTTACTACTAAAATTTTAATATAATTTCTTAAGTAATATATCACAGTTTTAATTTGATGGAAAAGCCACTAAAAAACCTTCATTAAAGACTCTAAGCAAACAGATTTATTTTATTTTTGCCTTTCGGATTATTTTATTTTTCCTATATTTTACACCATTTTAATTTTTATTTTCTCCCAGGAAAACTTTAAAAAAACTAGAGAATTTTTATTGCTCTAGATACAGTGATGTTGCCCGATAAGTTATTCATTTGAAGTGTTTCTGCTTTAACTATATCAAACAAAACTACCAACCAACTATCAGGAGAAAACTAAATATCTAAGTAAATTTGCTTAAAAACAAAACTCACTCAAACGCACTGTTTCGTGTACATCTGAAGAATAGTAGGAATATTCTGCATCTGTTACAGGAAGTTAACAGCGATTTTTTGATCATTATTTACACAATAAAGATGTGAGAAGAGTTGAGTTAAAAAGAGTTCGAGTTTTTGAAAAAGAAAAATAGGATTGGTATATGAATAGTTTGTAATATGTTAATCTGTTCATTTTTGTTCATTGCAGACAATTGCAGCAACAATAAAACAAAGAGTACAAGCTACGGCTGAAGAAATTAAAGGAGTTTGATATGTTATGAATAAGAAAGCTGACGCAATGTTCATCTCAGTCTGTGCAGTAGTTTGCAAGCTTATGAACGCCAAAATTTCAAACCCTGACTAAATGTGTTTATAGTACTAATTTTATTAAAAGTTTACATTATTTTGTGAAATCACATTGTATTTTGGTATATGGATTTATTCATTTATTATCCCTCAAAGTAAATAAACATCTATTAAGAACATTTAGTATTTACCTCTGGTTAAGAATTTACCTGATACTAGTTTCGCGTATTTGTCGTATTGCTCTTCGTTAACTCGAGCATCATTGACAGAATTTTATTCCCCTTTATTACAGCGTAACACAGCGACCTAAAATACATGTAAACATCCGACACTCATTTTCAATCTAAAGCTCTTTAAACTTTCTACAAAATTTTTTTGTTTCAAATTGATAAAATAGACTTATTATTTGCTCATTTAAAGTATAAAATAAATTAGAATATTATTATAATACCAGAGATATTTTGCTGCTGTATTTGTTGAATTTGCCTTTAAATCGTAAGTAGTATAAGGTGACAAAAGCATTTAAGGAATTCGCATCATAAAATTGCCTGAACTCTATTTGCCATACAAATAATTTTTTGTGCATACTTTCCAGAATCAGCGAACAAGACGGCAAAACCAACAAATTAATAATTTGTAAAAATAACAGGTAGAATTAAACTGCACGTGTTCGCAGATCAAGAATAATGAAACAAAAATTGACAAGCTGACTCGTAGTAGAGTAGCATTGATTATTGAGGTTTACTTTTTGTTTTGCATAACAACAGTTCGTTTTTGATGCATTCAAAATCATCATTAAAAATAATTTATTATTAGGATATGTGACTTGTTAAAAAGGTATATATAAATTGATGTGTGCGAAAATATTAGGAAAATTCGCTTTGGTTTTCATTCGAGTACATGCCTGATATAACTATTATACGACTGAATGTGTTCATACAGCGAATCAATATTTACTTCATTCTAGTCGCAATGATTATTTAAATGTTTGCATGGTCATTGACTTAGATCCATTACCAATGCCTTGATATAGACATACATACGTATTTATATATCCAGATGTATGTATCCGCTTTACTCAAGCTTCCTTTTTTAAGGTAAAAAAAAATGATGTCTTATACGAATCAGCTACTGTGCCTGCTGCCATTTGAGGTAAATGAATTCACCACAAGAGGCGGTGGCTTTTCATCGCACACAAATGCTTCCATAAGATAATCCAGTCGATCATCAATGCTGACGAGTTAATGACAGTAATTCATGTCAAGAAAGATGAAAAGCCAAAGACGACAACAAAGCCCAAACGCCATATACAAGTATATTTGGTTAGCTGCAGCAGCCCAGTATGCAAGTCATGCGGTTCAAAGGGGTCCGTCGGTGAATATTGTTTCAATCCTCACCTGTGGCCAAGGTTCATAGTTCGACTTTCTAGTCACTCCTGAATTATGCTTCATTGCGATCCGTAAGCAAGATTTTCGTTCTTGTGCTATCTTCTTTTTAATACTCACTAGTTACACAACATTGTGAGAATTTTTTCAACTTTTCATTCGTTCAGAAATTTGACTCCTAAAACCTGTCGTTTTTTGCAGGTCGTGGGAGCAAAATTAGCGAAATCGGATATTCTTGCACAATAAATTCCATAGAAATGGAAACACAATCGAGATGACACTTTGTGATAGTGTCGTCTTCATCAACCGGTAGCTAGGCGAATAATTTGCTCTTTTATTTCGTTTTGTATGATAGAAAACGAGTCGTTTGTGTGCGTTGCTAGTTTTATAGCGCAATCGTTTGGTGTTTGGCGAACACTGAATTGTATTGAATTGAGCGCAGCATGTCTACCAGGAACCCAGTGACCCAGATCAAAGTCGGACTCAGCAGGATCCCTTGTGGCCATTTCGACACATTTTCGCAGACACACATATACTTTATGTCCCTTTGAAACCCATTTATCAGGACATCCGAGCTACATATATGATATTTAAGACGCACGAGAAAGGGCACTGTGGCGGCAGGTTATTTAAGGGTAAGTTACAAGGCGGTCACGCTCAAAGGAGCTCTGCTTTGAACAAAAAAGAAATTAAAAAAGACAAGGCAAGACAGAAGAAGGACATTACAGTTGTAATACAAGTGGCGGTCGTGTTTATAAGAATTATTAGGAATTTCCGAGCAAGTGCACTGTGATGATCACCGAGTTGATCGGTTCATTTCTGGTGATTTGTGCATGCTGGTGTGTCGACACTTTTAGCCATATTTGGTTGATAAGCACTTGGCGGGGTGCGGTAAAAGAATACGAAAATGTAGGTAGCGCAACTTGTGTCTAGATGCTACCTTGAAAATGTAGTATCGATACACATATTACATTACCTAACTAAATGAATAACATAGCGAAAATATAAATAAATATTAACTTTTTATATGAATAGTTAATTTTTTTGTATGTTTTGATTTGAATTTTTAGAAAGAAGAAAGGTTGTCGTTTGGAAATAACTTAGTGAATATGCATATGGCTGTCCTCTCTTATGTCACGCTTTAATGTTTTCAGCAGTTACCAGTGAAATCTTATTCATTTAGGATAACGAAATTCCCATACACAACCCTTCCATTTGTAAGCCTTTTACTCAGTTTTAATCCTTAAACACAAGTTTCCTTTACTATCTTATACATACCTACATAAATATTTAGAAAGGTGGCGAACTCTTTCTGCAAATTTGTAAAAATCCAATCAACAGTCTGCACCTAAGCTCATTATGCTCGCTCAAGGATTAAACCGCAGGTCATAATGAGTAGTGGGCTCACACTGTTTTTCTTGCCTAGAACTGCTTGTGAAGGGACGCTGGCTGAAATATACTGCGACTTTCTAGTCGGACTACCTTTTGGTTATCACAATGTAACATACAATGACTAACATAAAGGCATTTATTGACGCTAGGAGCAATAAATTCTGGGCAGTTCAGGTAAAATATTTTCGCGGGCTTTTATTGCAAGCAAAGGATTAACAAATACACTATAATTGGATATTCTTCTATAATCTGTAGTTCACAGCAAAATATTTAGAATGACATCAGTTTCCACCAAATAATCGGTTGCTGTTGACTTTGGGTTTTCTTTCAAGTGTTGATCAATCAAGGATGAACTGGGTTTTGCAGTTCTAAAGTTAATTACTGCTTGTTTTAGGTAGACGTAAATTTTGATATTTTATATATGTAGAGTAGGTAATTAGCAAGTAATAAGAACCAATACATATCCAATGAACCGTTATCATCAGGGCATAAAACATTGTATATTTCTCCTTTCAATTTTGTAATCCATAAATGAAGAAATATTTTTGACATGTGTCAAAGCTATTGGCTTTGATTACTCTCTTATATTAAAAAATAAATATTATGTAAAAAGAAATACATTTGTAAAAGATTCCTTAATTATCATTAAGAGTTTTTACAGTCTTGAGTAACTGATCTATATTGGTAGGAAAACAGGATTTACTATTGGATTGTTGGTTCAACTTTTTCCTACAGAATCCCTGCTCAGGAAGCAGTTCTCCAAAAACTGAAAAAAAATATAATAACGAACTCGTCTAAAAGCAAAATTTCTCAAATTGCTGCCAATTTAAGGGCTCTGCTAAATCAGGTCCCACGGTAATACCACTATCATTAAGAATCAATAAAAAAAAAATAAAGTCCTTTGTAATACAAATAATTATATGTGGTTCAAATGAACAACTTGCATTATTACAAAACTGATCGTAACTAAGAAACCATGGGTGCCCTTAATGTTTGAGTCAAGAGATATATGTTAAAACAAATTAATAAATGGTACTATAGTCTCACAGCATGAAGTTTCATGTTCTTCAACAAACAATGGTATGCGTATTAAATTTAAAGCTGAAATTTGAATTGCAATTTTGATCAGCTTTTTATTATAATAATTGTTGGCGCTACAGTCCAAAGGGGGACCAGGGCCTAGCTTGCTCATCAACTACTCGTGTTGTGCGCGCTACTGTTCTCTCACGAGTAGAAGGGACCTACAGTTTTTGCCGACTCCGAACGGCGAAATTTGAGAAGCTTTCTTAGACAGTTATTACTCTTTGAGTGTTGTCAGCAGCTCGAAAGAGGTGGTGCCGTGAAAAATTCGAAATATTAGTGTTGAGCTGGGAATCGATCCGACACCCTTCGGCGTGTGAGCGTCGCACTCTACCCACTACGCCACGGCGACCACGGGCTTTTATTAACAAATAGCTTTTTATTAACAAATAGTAATTTTTTATTATGTGTGACAACTATAGGATGATATAGGTGATGTTGTGAAAAGTGCAATATTTCAAGCCAGAAATAAAACATGGCACCTTAAGTATGGAAGTCGAAGAGCTTACCCACTACACCATTTTAGCCACAACCGGACGAGGAAAAAATTAATTTAAAATAAGTCTACAAATTATCATTATGTAAAATAGACAAAACATTATATTAGTTGTCGACTCCATCGAAGTTGGAAGCCTTTTACAACGCTATTTTATCCCCGTTTTACAAAATTAATCGTGAAACGAAAAACACATATACTTATATAAGCCCTTTTAAAAAATCACTGGTGACTTCAACCAGTTAAGCCGATAAAAGTTACTTTTAAATCCGCCCAGGTTTATTGATTTGATTAAAACGATATACAAAATCCTCCTTGAATAAAATCTATTGTGTGAGGTTTGCACGCGCTCTCGATTTCATTACATCCCTCATTGCAGTCGTAACAACTCGTGCCAGAAGTCCACATAGCTTTCCCCCAGAACCGCCCTTCCGCTGAAAGAGTATATGTATGAGATGAAGGCGAAGGCGACCTGTATGTTCAGGTGTATGTTCTTAAAATTAAAATCAGATTTAACATAAAAATTTGCATTTAAACAACACGGTTAAGGAATCAATAAAATATCTATAAACAAATCACGACTCAGAATGTGTCCTTATTATGAAGTTTTTTTCTCTGGAAACTAGACAAAATTTCAATTAAGGATGCCTGCGCGAAAACAATTGTGGACAAAAGCAACAAACATTGTAGAGTTTCTATCTGCAGTATTTGTTCTCTCCGTATTTGCTCTCTCGCTCGGTTGTCAACCGGGTGTTGGGTCACGCCCATTTAAATACAGTTATTTCATTGGACCGCATGCCACATACTCTTGTGCGTCCCTAATGAATGTTATTTGCCCACTTCGCTCCTGGCAAACGAAGCAGAGATTCAAATTTCGATAAATCTCTCTCTCTCAACATCCAAAATGGACCCAAGAGCGAGAGGATACACCTTTTGTAGGACAAAAAGAAACGCACACGAGTCGTGCCTTATTGTGGTTTTACTCATTCACATTTCGATTTTCTGTTTGTTTGGGCAAAACACCCAGGCAGCATGGCATTCCAATGCCCCATTCTGACTGGTCTAGTGAAAATACCAGAACAGGGAAAAACTGTGAGAGCGTGCGAATATAGCTGTCTCCGTCTTCCCTTTGCTAATAGATGCATGGGCAAAAAGGAGGACAGTATTAATTTTCTCCTTTTCTTTCCCCCACCTTCATGCTACCTAACGCTCTTCAAATTCGCTCTCTTCGGTGCGACTTATGTGTACTGTGCGGAGATCCAAGAGGCTCAGTCGAAAAAGATAATTACGGGTGATAGTTTGTGAGAGCAGCATCAGCTTAGAGACGCAGACAAGACCAGTAATTATATTTTGAGTTTCTCAACTGAGAGAGTGGGCTATCCACCAGCCGACGTGTGTCTTCTTTACAACCATCATCATCGTCTTCGTTGCCTTTATTCCTTTCACCCGGTTCTTCTTGTGTTCTCTATCTCCGTGGATATGTTTCAGCAGTGAAGTACGACTCCTCCATTCATTCTTCGGCAAGAACCGACGCGAACGGGAACAATTATTACATTTCCAGCTCTTCCTCTTTGAACTGTAATTATCGGGAGTTAAGCGATTTCCCGCATTGTGCCAGCAAGAAATAACGAAAACAAAAATAAATAATGCTCTACTTCATCCATGTAAAATACTAAATTACATGCTGCATGTGCAAATAAAAGTGTGAATTTATATTTATTTGTGTGCTGCTCCTGTATCCTTTGACTAATATGATTGTGTAATACTCCTTGATAAGGAACGGTTTTGTTTTAATAAACAATTTACTTCAAATAGTGACTCGAGACTAATTTTAATTAAGTGCGCCAAATTTTAACTAACAGCGGAAAAAAATGATTGATGAAGTTGTAAATTATGTTAATCCTCACACAAATAAGTTCCCGCACCGCGTTGAAGATAGCGATGTAAGTTTCAACTTATTTTAAATTAATGATATTCAATTTAAATTATTTTATTTATAACCGATGTGTTCCAGAAAATTAGTTTGAAAAATAATATTGTTATAAAAGTAATAACAACATTTGAATTTACAGTTAAAGACGCAGATTTCGGGTCTACACACAACCACAAATATGTACACAAACCCAAGTGCTGTAAATACAGCGAGTATTTTGCCAGTACCAAAATCATATAAACTTAATGGATCGACGGCAAAAATTCAGACTCTGTTGCAGACACAATATCCTCCTCAGACATCTTCTACTGGATCAGTGTCACCGAATTCGAGCATGTCGGCAAGCGTTTCACCTAGTATTTTTCCATCTCCGACATCATTTTCTTCCAGTCCTCCAACACAAAATGTAGATTTGAGTAGTGGATACTCTTGGAACGCATATACCAGGTAATATTTAAGTAATAGATATTTCGAGCTTTACTTCTGCACTTATTTTATCCCAATTTATCAAGCACCTTGTTAATACTCATATTGTATTCTGTTCATTTTAGAAGTCAATTCCCGTACACTCAGTACGCTACTCCAGATTATTATGGAAATATGGGTATGTCAGCAGGTGCATCATGGTTTCCGCATCAAGCATGGCCATCAAACTCATACGGTTTTGCGAATGCATTTGATGATATTGCGTTTCAAACACAGCTGCAACGAAGAAGTGTCCGTTGCACATGCCCAAATTGCACAAATGAAATGTCAGGATTGCCACCAATTGTGGGGCCAGATGAACGCGGGCGTAAGCAACATATTTGTCATATTCCAGGTTGTGAGAGACTATATGGCAAGGCAAGCCATTTAAAAACACATTTACGTTGGCATACCGGGGAACGTCCGTTTTTGTGTCTAACGTGTGGCAAACGATTTTCACGTTCTGATGAATTACAACGACACGGACGCACCCATACAAACTACCGTCCGTACAATTGTCCTATCTGTTCGAAAAAATTTTCGCGTAGCGATCATCTCAGCAAACATAAGAAAACCCATTTTAAGGATAAAAAAAGTAAAAAATCAGTTGCTGAAGAAAAAGATTCAATAAAAAAACAAAATGAACCTGCGTCTCCAGTTATAACTCAAAAGACAACGTTATCAAATTCAGGTGCCTTAGAAACACCAACACTAAAAACCGAGCCAACTTCTACTGCCAACTCACCTGCTGAAATTCCATCTGGGTACAACCCGTACCACAGCTTTTATCAAAGTACGACACTCTTCCCGCAGCACCAGCAAACCGCAGATCTGAACATGCAAAACCAACAAACAACTTCTTCAAGTTACTATCCGACTGTAAGCATGGGAGAGGCAACATCAGTGCCTTCATATGCATCCCTAACACACATGCAGTACGACACCTTACAAAGTATGAGCCAACCCGCAGCCAGTTATCCTATAAAGAGCGATACATATTCTTCATATTCTGAATTTATCAGTAACGGAATGATGGCCGCATCTTCAACAGCAGCCACAAACTATCCCGTCTCGATCCATCATCCATGGAACGCGCATACTTATCAAAATTAATTTTGACCAATGTGAAAACGTGGTCGTGCCATAAGTTGAACTAAGTCTTCTATACTAAGAACGTGCTTATGTAAACTCGTTCGAGGGTATTTATGTTATGACTATTGTAAGTAGGTTAAGTAAATAGGTTATAAATTAAAATTGTATGTTTTTGCTATAATTATTAAAGATAGTAATTTGTTAGTGTATATTTTATAAAAACGTTAATACATTTATAAATTCAACATCATGTTCTTTTGTTATGTTTTTTTTTTGTTTAAATGTTTGGGGATGTTTTACTTAAAAAAAAACTGTATGCTGCTGCCCAATATTTGTTGAGTGAATTTTATGTTGAGGCAAAAGAATAAACCTGCAGACAGATTTAAATAAATTTAATCAATTCTAAACGGAAAGGAGTTAATTACATAAAATTGAAAGTAAACGCAATTAACTGCAGGTATTTTATTTTATTATTTTCGGCCTTCTGTACACTGATGTAAAGCCTTGGGTGTAGGCCGGCTACTTAACCCACGAAAAAACAAACAGCCACCTCTTGTCTCATTTGCAGGTTAAACAAAGTCATAGCTTCTGATTTACTTTTTTCCCGAATCGGCTTTAACGCCCTGTTATTATATACTTAATATTTATACAACAATTGTTTTTTGACAACGTTACAAGATGCACAAAGTTTCCCGTCAAAACTAGGTTACACCTACGATCAAGAAACTCAACCTCTTTAAGTAGTTCAGAATACCCTAAGGCAAATGGTATTGATTTCCGACCTAGCATTAAACTCAGTTAATGAATTGAAAAATTTGGATCTCTTTCCATGAGGACAATAGAAAAGTCAGTGGCCGTTTTTTTTTTTTTTTGTTTCTAACGTTTTGTGAAACTATGAGTAAAAGCATTATAGAATATGTATATCGTTTTACCTAGCCTGTGCGAGTAGTACTGTTACTGATGCGGACGATATTTCACTTTCTTGTCTGTTTGAGTATAATTTTCACATGCGGCCGACTGACAACCTAGAATCAAGATCGTGGGTTGTGATTAAAACGCCGCTTCGTGTTTCTTCATACAAAGCACGTTATATCGGTCTCATGGTACGAGTATTCATTTCAACGATGATAACTTTTGAATACGCAGGACATTTTTGCTTGGCGTCTTCATTGTTGGACTACGCGAATATCTCACCACCGCCGACACATTCATCCTCGAGCAGTTCTAAGTCAGAACCTGACGATGTTTCTTTCGTTCGGCGTTGTTGTTGCTGCATTAAGTATAAAAAATGAACAAAAAGAAAAATGTGTGTAAGCTACGTGGATACATACTATAATTATCGAAAAATGAAAAATTCACAGCCTAAGGGGTAATGGGAACTGATTTATCGTATCCGAATCATGGACTGGACTATCGCCCTCTGCTCCTTTTTAGTTTTTAGAGTTCAGTGATTTATATTTCGTGGATTGTACATGCACTTATAGACATATGCATGTATGTATGCCCATGTGAATGTATTCTGAGGTACCCATATGTGTGGCCTGATTAGTGGTGTGGTCGAAAAAGTACTCTCCAAGCATTTGAATTCTTATCTATTAATCTAACAATTCAACTTTATTGTTTTATTCCTTGGTTGATTGAATAATTATGCAAAACAAGCTTTTGGTTTCTAGAAACAATTACTATTTCTAGTGCCAGCTCCCTTTATGAAATATTCTTAAACGAGCTGGCCTTGGCTAGAAAATACCCTTGTTTCTATATATGTAGAGTTCGTAACAAACCAGCTTACAAACGAATACAAAAATATGGAACCGGAAGTACGAAACCTCCTATTTTATTTACAAAAAATAATATATGTATTATAATACGAGTATATATAGTTAACTTGTATTTGATTATTATCTCCTTTAAACCGTATTCTTTCTTTCTTTCTTTGTGCATAAATCTACTCGTATGTATGTATATGCGCATTTTCCATAAAAGTGAATCTTTCTATTCTCATCAACATAGCTTTTAATATTTTTGAACTTTTTTTTCTAGCAAACGTTCGATGAGATTGTATCTCTGTAGAATTGCCAAAAATTGAGTTAAACCTTTTGAAAAGGTTCGTTGAGACCGCATTTTAGATACTAATTTACTTTTTCGCACGCATTCTTGGCTCCTTTTCTTTTTTCTTTTGGAAACCTATCAAAGCAAAAAAAGAAATGAAGAAAAATA
This sequence comes from Eristalinus aeneus, assembly GCA_955652365.1. Taxonomy (NCBI): domain Eukaryota; kingdom Metazoa; phylum Arthropoda; class Insecta; order Diptera; family Syrphidae; genus Eristalinus; species Eristalinus aeneus. The sequence continues at coordinate 85,516,187 of OY019132.1, forward strand.
TATTCCTTCCCTTTATGCAAGTTATTATTAATGCGTTTAGTTTTGAGGGACGTGAGATAAGATAGTATATTTCGACTATATATGTATGAACTTACTCGCTTACAAATGTACAGACATACGAATAAATTATAGATATCCGAATTCCGCAGCCGAACCAAAATCATTTGGTATATGCAATCGTCAACACGTCTGTTTTTTCATACAATAATTATATGTTGCAAATTCATACGAATATGCAATAAATATGGAATATATAACTAACACAGGGTTCAGAAAGCATCGAGCACTTATTTAACTTGCTGGGTTTCCAAAGAATGGAACATCAATTTAATGAGCTGCAACAAATGATGAACTTAAGAAACAACAACGTATATTCCGTTCAAAACGTCGGCAGATTAATTTACTTTTTCGGTGCGTTCACTAATTGATTTTGGCTCAATGGAACAATGAATCGATTTTAATTGCTCCCAACTAGAAGACGATGGCGCCATCATCGGCATCATTAAACAACCTACACCCACGACCTCACATTTGGGTATCCTCTTGAACAGCGTGCACAATACTCTGCTGGACGCTTGCTTGCAGTTAGCGCACCCTATATGGAAGCTACCATTGTTTTGTCTACGGATTGAATTCGGTCCGCTTTGATGTGAATTTCTTCCACTGGCATCTCCGGTTGCCTTGCTTGGTCTTTCAAAAATATAAAAAAAATTACGAGCGACCCATCAAAGAGCAGACAGTGTAATTATGATGATCTACTCTGTTCGGCCTCCTCATCGAGTTCTCACACAGGGTCATTTGTTGCGTTTCCTTTTTGAGAACGGGATCTATCGCTTATATTCTTAGTGTTAGTGGGCAGACATGGCCGCATCCTCGCCACTATAGTCGATCTTTGAGGTTAGGAAACAATCATCAAACATCAAACAGGTGTCAAAAGGCTTTTCATTCACTAGATAATGAGTGCGCAAAGGTACAACGAAGGAAAACATATGTAAGAGGGCTACATACTCCAATCTGAAGTAGCTTGAAACAACACAGGTACATACGTACATGCATGTTCTTCCCGCTTTAACTGTTTGCTATTGGATCATTTCAGGACTTTAGTCGTTTGTAGACTCATTACAGTTTGTGTACACACAGGCATTGAATTGACTTCCAGATAGAAACAATTAGTTTATTTCAAGCTGGTTCATCGAATCATTAGTTAAATTTAAAGTGAAACTTACTTAAAGAATTTAGATATCATGTTTTACCCTATTTTTAAATATTGTGTGTGCATTTTATGGCCATACGGATGTGTGCTATTTTTTGTTTCCATTGCCCTCCTTCAGAAGTCAAAACAGTATCAATAATCATTAGTCACCCATTTCAAACACATACTCTATTCCGCAGTGCCCATGGATTCGAGTACAGCCCTATTTTAAAATTTCCTTCCGACCAACGCAAGGAGTAACGAGCGTAAGACCTAATTTGATCTCGTTACGTGGTTGTGATTTTCCCTTTTGAATCTGGAAATTATGTTTTGAATTCAATCAACGTGTGTGTCATTAGATGTAATTTACGACTCCTACAATTGCCGTCACCATCATTGTCGCCGCTGTAGAACCATCATCGTCCTCATCTTTGGCTTAGTCAGTTTGGTCATCATCATTGTCACCGCAACAACGGCAGAGCGTAATAAATAGACGACGTTATACCCCCGTAGAGTTTCCACCCCAAATAGCGCTTAATCCAAGGCATATTTTAAAATTTGCTCCGTATGCATGCAGGCGATGCGTGCTGTCAGAGGTCACGTGCCAATTTCCCAATTTCACAAATTTAACAATCGCCTTGTCCTTTGAAATAGTAGTACATCAGCAACAAAGGTTGATCCGAAAATTACTCTAGAAAATTCAAATTCTCCCACAGTGATGTCAATAGCTATGGTAGAAGCAATAACATTGGGAGGGGTAGAGGCAGAGAAAGAGACATTTTGATTCAGTTTTCAATTTAATGTATATTGTTCTTTTGCCAGCTTTATTTGCGTTGCTTTCCTCTTTGAATATCTAAAATATACAGAGGACTCATCAATTGGCTTCAAAGGAAAGGCTTGAATAAATTTTCCACTTGTACTACCTTCACAACCCTTTTGGTGCCATTAGTGTTGAAATTTGAACATTTGAATAGATATGTATGTATCTATTTTTGTATATACTCATACATATTGTATTGCGAATCGTCTCCAACAAACTTATTTGAATTCGAGCTTTTTAAAGGGCGTGTCAACTGTTTGCCTTTGGAGACTATTTTCATTTATGTACGCAAGATATATATAGTGTAAGTTGAAATTTGCATGGTTTTGTAAAAATAAAAACAATATACTGTACATATTTACATGCACACTGTTCTCAGCAACGCATCATTAACAGTTTATTGAACAAAATAAAAGGTTAATGTTGACAAATGAACTTTAATATTATACATAATAAATTTACCGTTTTTATTATATTGTTGATAATAATAATGCAAATTTTGGTACTTTTTCTTACAGTTAAACACTTTTGCTTTGGCTAAGGAAAAATATCCATACATATGGTATCCTATAAAAGTTGTGAAACAAATGTTTGTAGACGAGAAAAAAAGCACACCGTGATTATGAGAAATTAGCAGAACGCAGCTAAACAAGACGCCTATAAGTCGACGCTGCATCGAACAACGCGAGCTGTTCGTGAACTCTACGAACAGAGAAGAAGGGAAGAGCACCAGCTTCTCAGAAGGAAAAAGAAGGAGCATGAGAAGCGCGCGGTCGAGGAAATGGAAAGGTGCTTTGGCAGGAATGAAGTCCGAAAGTTTTACCGAAAGGTAAAACAGCTATCCGGAGGATACAAGGTTCGGACCAAGGCCTGCCGGGACCAAAATGGACAACTAGTAGTAGAGTCGCAGTCTGTGCTGAGAATCTGGAAGGATCATTTCTGCAGACTCCTAAACGGCGATGACGACCCAAATCCCGCTGTTAGGCAGAATGTTCCACTCAATTTGGACGATGATAGACAAGCATTCCGTCCCCCCGACTTAGACGAGGTGAAGATAGCAATATCCAAGCTAAAGTCGAACAAAGCTGCTGGAGCGGACGGACTGTCCGCAGAACTATTTAAAGCAGCTGGAGATGACCTGGTTGGGCGCATGCACCAGCTCATCTGTAAGATATGGTCGGAGGAAAGCATGCCCGATGAGTGGAATCTCAGCGTCGTTTGCCCGGTCCACAAAAAAGGAGACCCCTTTGACTGCGCCAACTACAGAGGGATTAGTCTCCTGAACATCGCATACAAGATCCTCTCTGCCGTATTGTGTGAGCGTCTGTAACCATTTGTCCATGACCTGATAGGTCCCTATCAGTGTGGTTTCAGACCAGGGAAGTCCACAATAGACCAGATCTTCACATTACGGCAGATCCTGGAAAAGACCCAAGAAATGCAAATTGACACCCACCACCTATTCGTCGATTTCAAGGCTGCATATGACAGTGTGCATAGAGACGAGCTATACAGTGCCATGTCTAGTTTTGGCTTTCCTACCAAACTCGTCAGATTGTGTAGGATGACGATGGAGAACTCTCGCTGCTCCGTCAAGGTCGGTACCGAACTCACCGAGACCTTCAATGTCAAAAAAGGTTTTAGACAAGGCGACGCACTGTCATGTGACTTCTTTAACATCATCCTCGAGAAGATCGTGCGTAACTCACAAGTCAACACCAGAGGCACGATCTTCCAGAAGTCAGTTCAATTGTTAGCTTACGCTGATGACATTGACGTGATTGGACGAACACAGCGAGCCGTCAATGAGGCGTTTGCTGGCATTGAAGCGGAAGCGGCTAAAATAGGTCTGGCGGTAAATGAGGGCAAAACGAAGTACATGCTGTCATCAAGGAAGGACACACAACATCGACGTCTCGGACGGAGCGTCACACTAGGCAGCAGAAACTTCGAGGTAGTTAAGGACTTCGTCTACCTCGGCTCCGCGGTAAACAGGGACAACAACATCAGTACCGAAATCAAACGCAGAATCACTCTTGCCAACCGCTGTTTCTTTGGGCTCAAGAGGCAATTGAGTAATAAAGCCCTCTCTCGAAGGACTAAGCTGGCTTTATATAACAGCTTGATCATCCCCGTCCTACTATATGGCGCAGAATCTTGGACGTTAGCAAAGGCGGATGAGGAAGCCCTTAGTCTTTTTGAGAGAAAAGTTTTGCGTGCGATTTTTGGTCCTGTTTGCGTTGATGGCATCTGGAGGAGAAGATTTAATGACGAACTCTATAGGCTGTACAGCGACATGCGCCTGGTTAAGCGTCTACGGATACAACGCTTAAGATGGCTAGGCCATGTAGAGCGTATGGACACCACTGCTCCGGCCCGAAAAGTCTTTGAATCCGAGCCATTGGGACAACGCAACAGAGGACGACCTAGACTGAAGTGGCGCACACAAGTGGAGAAGGACCTCAACCAACTTGGAGTGCGCAACTGGAGACAGCTGGCGAAAGATCGTGCTGGCTGGAGAGGCATGTTGGTTGAGGCCCAGGTCCACCCCGGACTGTAGCGCCACAAGAAGAAGAAGAAGCAGAATGGTTATAAAATATTAACTAATCCTAATAGTTATGACTCTGGTCGAATCCCTAGGTCATTAACACCTATTGCTCAAAATTGCTTTAGAAATTAAAATTAATGAAATTAATACAAGTTTCAGAAAAATTGTTTTCAAAGTTCCATTTTTCAAATCTACATTCTAATGTTCTTCAAGATATAACTATTTTAGACTTACTGATATGCGTTCAATTTTTTGAACGATTACGTTTTAATATGTAGACTTAAAAATGGTCAAAGGCTTAGAATAAGTAACTAATTTCATTAATTTTATCAAACATTCTATCAGCCGCTGGTAACCAGTTACCATAACAATTTTTAGAATTTAAAAACACCGAAGTTGTCAAAACTACTTGAAAAAATAACGTCTTACGCTAAACGGGTTTCGAGCCATGTGTATAGAATGCATACGGTTATTAACACTATTTACGTCTGGCCCTTTACTTCACTTAATTAATAACAAACGATACTTTGTTTGAATTTAATCATCTCAACACAATGACAATCAGGGCAATTGGTTCCTTTCGAAAAGGTCGATATTGTAGTGCGTCAAATTAGGACGCATAGCAATGTCCATTATTTTCATTAAAAGTGAACCCCGCCATAGAGAACTTCCTTCCACACCTTGTTAATACGAAAATAATGACTGCATTATGGTTTGAGGCGCAAAACAGCAATCATTTTTATGGACAGAAAGACAGCCACTTAGGTCGACTAAACAAGAACCATGGTCACAATGACAAATTAACAATGCGTGGATTTCTTGTTTAGAGCTCGTGTGACAATGCCACTCGTTGTAATGCGTCTCACTGGCATTTACTTACAACCCCCTACCCGGAACGTGTAAATTGATTGCCCACTGCCAGGGAAACCGACAGTGAGTGGATTTGATAATGTTTTATTTACGTGTGCTTGCAAGCGGTAGTTAACCTAGAGCTCTCCTTTATCCACTGAACAGAAAGGAAACAAAAAGTCATTCTTCGGCATTCCGTGGCACGTTTTCGGAACATCAAATAATTTTTTGCTTTCATTCTCATTTTCGATAGTAATAGAAATAGAAAGGAAAAAAAAAAAAACGTTCGCTTGCAAAGGGCGACAATTTATTTGTAAATAAATGTGTTTGCCTTAATTTTCTGTTTGGCAGGCAATGTTATTATTATCTAAATTGATTGTACTCACACCAATACGCTAATAAGTTTATCGATTTTGCATTTAGAAGTAGCATGGGTGCATATTACAAAATAGACAGAATTATGCACACTCATGTTTCAATAAATTTTTTTTCTTAAATATGGCAGATTTTCCGCAGCCATAAGAACGTCAAGACCCTCAAAACACGGCCGGACTAAAAACAAATACACAAAAGTATGAGCACCAACATCATGTGGTCGGTTATGATGACTTAACTAGGCGGCGTGACCAAGAGGCGTGGACCCATGTTTTGAATGCTATCGGCAATTGAAATTTACACCGACATATGGCCCTTTTTCTCGCCGTAGCCAACATCTATGTTACGATCTCGTGCCGCATATCGTTCCGAAGAAGTTATCTGCTTACTGCTTTATTCAGTCGCACATGCGGAGAGGTCCGATAATCGACGAACAACTCTCTGGGGTACTGGTGAAGAAGTGAGTTGAGGAAATGAGGCCCTAAAATTCATTTTTTTATGTGACGAATGAAAGTCCTTGGCATATGTGATCACGGTAATCGAACGCTATGATATAAGGTCCTCATATACAAAGCTTCATGCTTTTTAAACAATACATAACAAAACAACTCCTAAACTCCAAATCTAACTTCCAATCAGCCGTGACTGATATCCGAGAAGAAAAACACACAGTAAGCGGAAAATTTCCTGACTCTGCACCGTGAAATCACTAAAAGGAAGTACATTAAACCACAAAACCTCCGTTTGGAATACAACGTCTCCTGGGAAATAACCTAGGTCGATTTGGTTTTATACGGGAAGTAGTGTTAAAGAAGATGTTGTCATATTGAAACTTCGAGTGAAATGTAAAAGATTAACATGGTTGAACTATCGGCACTCGACAGGTATCAATTGTATGAAATGTTTATCAAGAGAAAGGAAACATCTTGTATTTCTTTTGTGATGAGTTTACAAATAAGTCCAAATGCAAAAAAATATATATACACATCTCTTGACCTTAAGTGCAGAAATTTCAATTTTATCAAACGCTGATTTGCATTACAAACTCATACTTCAGCATTTGACTTTTGACTGACTTCTGTCTTCATCTAATTGACAACCTGCTCAAAGTGCATTTGTACAAGATAACCGCACACGGCTAAGGTAGTAGACTCCTGTAGAATAATATAAGAAGAACGTGACGAAGCTCGAATCGCGCTTAAAAGCCGTAATTTACCTGAACACTTCTTAGCGCCGCAACCCTTCGGCAACCCAACATTAGTGTACTCTTTTCCGACTGTCTGCCTGACTGACTGACTGCCTGCTGGTGGCTACTCTAGTGCCAGTGAGTAAAGTAGAAGAGATTGCAGGTAACTTTTGTTCGCTTCTTACCTTCAATTAACCTATCAAGGTTGGAAGTATTGATTGACTTCCCCCGTGAATGGTTAAACGCTGCCGCGGTGCACAGGATGGTCAGTGTTCTATTAGTTTAGTTCCTTATATTTATAATCTGAAAGAAAAGGTAACTTGAGAGTTATGAAAGAGACTGCTCTTTTCAATGAATTAACCGACTCGTTATATATTTTAACATTCAATATATCACCAAACTATTAATAGGCTGATAGTGTCAGCTGCTGATTACAATAATTTTGTCTAAGACATCATTATAAGAGCCAACAAAGGCCGCACATTCCCTTATAATGTTGATAAACACTTTACATCTTTCCGCAACGACAAAGTTACATTGCAATAAATAACAACCACTGACCCTTAAAAAGTGGAGGAATTAAGCTTTGCATGAATGACATGTATTCTGTGCTTAAAAAAAGACTCGAATTATTTACCATACATAATAGGACAAACAACATCCCAATGGCTATTCAGATGAGAGCTGTTGAATTTTTATTAACTACTGTTCACATCATTGAAGGGTCACCACTCCAAACTTACAATAAAAAGAGAAAAAAGTACAGAAAAATCAACAGCGCCCATTGTTAGAGTATCCTTTTCGATTGGATTGTGTGTCAGTATATGCGGAGCAGCATTTGCAATGTGTCATGCAGTTGTTCAGTGGTATATGAATTGCTTTCTTTTCCGCTGTTTGTTGTCGTTTCGAGATATTTGAAACTTTGGAGGATATCCTTGACACATCCTGTCGATTATTATTCTTCCCTTCCCCACTCGAAATTTGAGTTGGCGTTTTTTTCCTTGTGTTTGGAAATTGAAACGATGTATCATTGTACATTATATCACTGAATCAAGTTACTCCGAATCTTAAAATTCGTATCTTTAGATAAGTGCATCTGACGGAAGTAGGTGGCTTTATAACACGTGAAGCCTGTATATTTCTATACGAAAAATATTGTTTATGCGTATTTCGAAATTACTTTCGGCACATTTAACAAAAAAAACTTTTAGAATATATATATATATATACATATATATATATATATATATATATATATATATATATATATATATATATATATATATATATATATAAATTTGAGTTTTTCCTAAATTTTCAATTATAGTACATGAGGCAGTAAAACCTTTAACAACTAATAAACATTTTTATGAAAGGGGGTTAAATAGTTTCAATTTGCTCGAATTTTCGTATTTGTTATTTGTTTTTTTTTATCAAATTTTAATATCAAATTTGTTGAATAAATAATTTTCTTACAATATTTATTATTATAATTCATTGCTGCCTACTGTAAATGTTTCGTGAAATTAAGCGTGTGATGAGATTCTGATAAAACATTTTATTTTAAAGAAATACATAACATAATAACAGCACACAATGTTTGCTTAAACTTCTTGTCAAATTATTTAAATATTTTTATGACAGTTAGGCTACAAAATAATTTTAAAATAGGAATAACAACAATGGCCGCCATGGCGTAGTGGGCAGAGTGCGACGATCACATGCCGAAGGGGTAGGTTTGATTCCCGGCTCAACACCTCAAATTTTTCACGGCACCACCTTTTTCGAGTAATAACGGTCTAAGAAAGATTCTCAAACTTCGCCGTTCGGAGTCGGCAAAAAACTATAGGTCCCTTCTACTCGTAAGAGAACAGTAACGTGCACAACACTAGTAGTTGATGAGCAAACTAGGCCCTGGTTCTCTGTAGACTGTCCAAGTTTATTTGTTAACTTCAAGTCTTCTTTTTCTTTTTTCTTTCCATTTTTGACAATTTTGAATTATATAGCTATAGCTAGAACATTACCATATTAAATTGAAAAATAAAACCAAAATTAACAATAATAGCTTTTTCAGTTACGAGAGATCCCACTTCAAATATAAACATAGTCTCTTTCTCTTTATACATTAAAAATGCGATATTAACAAAGTTATTGTCCACTTTGCTTTTTTCCAACAAAAACAACCAAATCGACTTTTTACAGGTTGCTTATGCTTACGAGTCTGTTCAAGTAGCATAATTGCCTACGTTGAATCTGCCGTAGTATAATGTTGGTACGACACACGCATGGGCAGTTGGTTACTTTTTCTTGACTGGTTTTCTTGAGCACATTCGCGAAGTTAATTAAAAATTCCAATCATCGTATAATTAATTTTTGCGGAACCTATATCAGATGTGCGGCATGCAACAAAAGCTGCTGCACTGAGATTGCATAGCATAGGCAAAACTTGTTACCCAACTCTCATAGGTAAGCTCATGATTTAAAATTTGCGCTTTTCAAAATTCCAGTCAGTTTATTCACGTTTAAATACAATAATACACAACAAGTCGGTCTGGAAGTGGTGCAGGTTTAGTTTAAGACAAAACCTACGATTAGTTCTGCATTTAAAATGAGTTTTTAATTTGTCACAAACTGGACTTCGACATTCGACTATTCGTTGAACTTAAAAGAATGTTCTGGGAACACAATGTATAATAATAATATAATAATTTATATTAAAATCAAATAATTTCTAAAGTAAAAAGTAAATACATTCTGTTCAGTCAAATAAATATCACATTCCATCAATTCTCTCTAAATGGTTAAATTACTACAGTCCCATATTTATGAAACTCCTGCAAAATTGTATATATGTATCAGAATGACAAAAACCATTTCAATAATCAACCCCCTTGCGGTAAACATGTGGCACGCCTCTTTGGAGTTCGTTTTAATGAAATGTCTTTTTCCCCTTTTGGTGCGATGCACATTATATGGAACCAGGTAATCTCTTTTTTTGGGAAATCCGTTTGAAATCACAATTTTTGGGGATAAATGTCAATGTTTCGAAACATAAACACACACAAAACTTTTCTCGTAAATTAAGTTGACGCTGTCATTTGTGGGTGGAATTAAATTGTTGTCTAACGGTTTCCTGGTTAATTCAAATTGATTTAAATTCTGTCAGGCGACGTGAAGTAACTTTAGGTTAATAGCATAGATAAAAACAGAATTTCACGCAATCGCAAAACATCTGACATGTAAGAATTAATATAAAACATAGGAACACTTGCATTCTGCTTTTAAACGTGATGTTTTAAACTTTGGATATTGGTGTCAGTATGGTTCCAAACTGACTAAAGTCCATGTTGAATGCAACAGAGATGGGAGAAAATGTGATAAGCCCATGCATAGTATTTTTCGTGTAGCCCACAGTTCCGCCTTAAATCGATAAATCGTTTTTAGCCAACTTGCCGTCGTCGTTGCCATCGTCCTCGTCGTCGTGGCTGTTGTCTCACACAAAGATATTAACCTCTCCTCGACTGCTTGTCTTGTCACTCCGCGCCCAGAATAACGCCAACCAACACAGGCTACCAGCAGTACAGAACATAGCAACATGAGTTTACAGCGATTTTTCCAAGCCGCCCATTGTAGAGATAAATAATTGAAAAATGCATAAGCATCTAATCGGGTCGTATGCCCAAAGCATATTGTACTTGGTACGAAGGGGGTGGCGGCGAGTGAAAATAATTCAAAAATTATGCGGATAAAATTTTTAATTTTCCGTGTCGACTGAATAAAAGTAAGAAGAAAATGGACAAGCCACCTTAGAAGGGATAGGCTTGCGAGAGAGTAAAACAGGTATTCATTGCTGTTTGAAATACCCGAGGGAAGTAGACGTTTATGTGCATTAAAATGTTTTCACATTTTTTTATCGTCGCTTACTTTTGCTTACGCTCATAATGCACTAGCAACACAAGAAATCTGATGTGTAATAGTCTGCCTCTTTTGCAAGGGAAAAGGGAGATTTGGTATTTGTCTTGAAGTGAAGGCTTATCAGACTTCGGCTCTTTTGATGTGAGATTATAATTGGAAAAGTATAATTAAAAAAATTAATAAACTGAAAATCATTTAAGGATAATCAAACATAACACAGTAAAACACAGTTAAAAGTAAAATTTAAATAAATTAAGTATGTTTTGAACTTGTTTAATATCATATAATCATATATATAATAAATTGTCTTCGATTTTGCATGATTTGTGATTTGTGTATATTTTTAACAAAATTCATCTACAAGTATTTTGATAGCAATGAACAATATGCTTTTGATAAACATAAAATTTAATTATGATTCTTGCATCGAGCACATGCGAAAATAAGACCACAACAGAAGACGAAAAGAATTCTTAAGATTACGTTTACATCGTAAGAACAGTGTGCGAAGAAAAAAAAAGATTAATTTAAAGAAGACCAATTCTGTGAACTTGTTTTCAATCGTCCTGCTTCTCCATAGCCTTACAACTGTACTCACGCAAATAAAACATGAAATGCAATTCAAGAAGGGGTTCTTGCTATACACAGATAGTATCAATCGGAAAATTTATGTCTTTTGATTTGTATCGACGGATAATTACACGTTTTCATCCCAACCAATTTATAATTAATGTTGCCCGATGTCTAACCAATATTCAGTGGGGATTCTTGGTTGAATATGTGAAGAAACTATTGCCAAGGATATTCTTCATTTTAAGCACTCACACGCGTACGTTCATGGCACCTCTTCACAAATATATGCACATGGTAAAATATGCTTAAGAAGTAAGAGCGTCCGGTGGGCAGCGCTTTTAATATTTCATTAAAGAATCGAAACCTGTTATAATTTTAAAAATTGTACTAAATGTAAGCTCGAACTGAGACAATCTTTCGCAACTTCTGCCGTAACGATCACTCTTTCTGACATCCAAATATTTTTGAATGCGATAAAGCTGCAGAGTTGTAAGAATCAATCGAAAAATCGAAACCAAAACGATGCTTCTTATGTCAAACATTAAAATTATTAAATGTATGGTGATGTTCTTAGTAAAAACAAAAATGCAGGGATGAAGGCTTAAAGTTGTATCATCTTATGTGGACATTTGTTTAATATCTTATAAGGAATCCGGTAGTTACAATGAAGACACTTAAATTTAAATTGAAACAATTTTCATTTACGTCGACATATCTACAAGGGGCCTTCAATACATTCTCGGTATCGGGATGAAGCTGTATTTAAGTGCATTCATGTAAAATTTCATTTAAATGTGATTATTAATTCGCGTCTTATCTCGAGTTAAACAGAATCATAATGGCAACTGAGACGATGATGGTGAAAATTGAGCAAAATTGAGTAATTTAATTTCTCACTAAGTAAGGAAAAAGCCAAAAAACTATTCATGAAGAGATGGTGGCTGTTTATCAGGGTTCCGCACCTTCATCATCAACTGTGCAAAAGTGGTCAAGTGAGTTCAAGAGAGGCAAAGAGAGCATTGAAGACGACCCCACTCCGGTGCCCCGGCTACTGCTTTTACGAAAAAAGCATCACAGAAGTCGAAAAACTTGTTCCTGAGGATGCCTGAATAATGGTGAAAATGATGGCAGAGATCACCAAGCTTTCCACTGGTACAGTTCATACCATTCTTCATGACCATCTTAACCTTTCAAAGGTCAGTGCAAGGTGGGTGTCACGAATGCTCACAGCTCCTCAGAAAAAAGTGAGAATCGCATGCTGTATAGAGCTTTTGGAGATGTGTGGTGAGAACGCGGACGGTGTTATGGATCGAATTGTTACTGTGGACGAAACATGGGTTCACCACTATGACCCTGAAAGCAAACAAGAGTACATGCAGTGGCACAAAAAAGGAACATACCCAAAGTCACTCCGTCTGCCGGGAAGCTCATAGCCACAGTTTTTTGGGACTCAAAAGGAATCGTGCTCATTGAGTACAAAAAAAGGTGAAACCATTAACGCCACATCCTTCGCTTCCACTTTGCATAATTTGCGGAAGGAAATTAAAAAGAAAAGTCGGGGTAAACTCGCAGCGGGTGTGTTGCTTCTTCATGACAACGCTCCTGTTCACACTACGCGAATTTCCAGATATTGTGGTTTTGAAGAAATCCAACAACCAATCTATAGTACAGACCTACTGATTATTTCCTGTTTCTGGTTTTGAAAATATGTTTTCGTGGAAAAAGATTTTCGGATGATGAAGAACTCAAGTCGGCAATAAATGGGTTTTTTGCAAATATATTTTTTGAGGATCTAAAAAAGCTTATCTCAAGATGTAACAAATGCATAGATGTTAGGGGAGATTATATTGAAAAATAAAAACAATTTAAATTGAATTCGCATATGCAGACTATTTTCGGAATCTGGTTTCGGTTTCGATCTCTGTACTGTAAACACATTGATATCTCATTTTTCGTCAGCTTTTTAGTAATTTATAAAAAGCTCTAACAACTGGTTAATTAAAAAGTTTCGGACATTAAAATGGAAGGTTTACGTCAAGCTGCTTAGAAATTCAAAATATATTTTGAAGTAAAAATTGTCAAAGATTGTGTTAATTCAAATTTCTCCAATGTTTGTATGACTCTTTTAACGCTAGATGTTATATTGACACATCTCTATCATCATACATCACACATGTCATTTGCGTACATTCAAATATAAATACCTCAGCTTTTTTTGAGCAGTTGAAAATAAAATTGATCACAGAATGTTAATAACATCTATTTTATGTTTGCTCGTTTTGTTTTTGTATCATTCTTAATTTCACACTTCTCAAAGTCATAAAATTATTATAGTTTCGAAACAAACATGCGGTTATGCTACACACATTAAAAGGAATTCTATCACGCGGAAGTGCATAAAAAGGTGAACTCTCCTTCTTTATAAAGAATAAAAAAATGAAAGAAAACCATATGCATTTTTTATTTTCCTGGAAAAGGCGCCACATGTCCTCGGAAAAAAAGTTTTAAATTATTGAATGTTGGGAAGTTTTTTCTTACAATACAGGCAGTTGTGGGAGTGAGCATGAAAAAAGAAATAATCACATCATTAAAATTTAATAAAATCTTCACCTGCATATTGTCCGATGTGCTGGTAACAAGATTCAAGTTGTAGAACTCTGAAGAACTTCCCCTTTCTGTGATGGTCGGTTTTAAATCATCGGTTCTGGTTTGGGGTCGTATTTGTTAACATGGGGGTGTTGACTGTGCCGACATGGATTATGTTTTATTACTCAATGCATTTGAACGTTCAAACGAAGTGCGCTTCAAATAATTCATGCCTGCTCCGTCGGGCGACAGTTGAGTGTGGTTTCTATTTTTAAACTTTGGAGTCTCATCTTTATAAACTGTCGTCTAAATAACGAATTGGGAAAATTTATGTTATGCACTTAAAATATATCCAAACAAAAAACTTAAACGATTAAATTAAAAACCAATTTGCAAAATTACATTAATTACAGTCTTCATAACATATGTAATTCATGCGCACGTCCTGTTAACACTTTCTTAAATGCATTGTCCTATTAAAGGCGGTTTGCATATTTTGTTTCAAGAAACATCGATAGCCTGGTATTCTTTCCCCAATCATCACACATATTGCCCCAGGGGCATTTAGCGGCGCAAACGATCGGAGCATACAAAATTCGGTTAAAACTATCAGTGTTTCGGCTTCTCACAATACTTACATCCATTCGTCGAAGCCTCGATCGAACCAACTTCAATCGCAGCTCTGACATAAATATACGTTGCACTTTGACTTAATTAGCTTAATAACAATTATTATCTGGCTCGCTCTGGCACTCATCAAATGATGATGGATTGCTGACTATCAGATCGTCAGAGCAAAGAGGCGCCGCTTTAGAAATTTCGGTTGATGTGCTTATTATTTCTGCTATGAACAATGGGCACATGAGATACTTGTACAAATTGCATATATTCAATAGCACGTTTGGGTTAATTTTTCTTTTTTCTCTATTTTCGATAATTGTGTCCATTGTAAGGAAATTGAAAGTCCAGTGGCAATGGACTGATAATGAGGGTCGCAGACCAGAACTTTGCTTCTCTGCCTTCTAAAGTGGTACACACTTCAAAGTGATTTACGATTTGGCAACGCCTTCTTCTAGCAATTTAGCCAGACATTTTGAGTTTAGCTGTAAGTATCCCTTTATTTAGTATTCTTCCTGTGCGTAGAGTTGTATGAATGTTTGGTAGATACTAACCTCAACTCCCCACGCCCAGTTTGGTTGGTTTCATTTGTAATCATGGAAGCGCTTTCACTCGTTCTTGTCGTGCTTTATTTTATGTCCTAATGTTGTGTAACAAAAGTGAGCCACTCATTCTCTATAGTCTTCTCTGTTATAGGGATATTCGTCGTCAGCCAATTCTTTCATTTCACCCCAAACGCTAAAGGCAAAATATGTATATACGTACGTATACGACCTTTCCTGGAGATTTTAGTTCGTAGACCAAGGGTATTTCCAAATGTGTGCGTCTTTGAAATCGTTTTTAAAGATGTAGTGAAAGTAACATTGCTTTATATTACAATTTGCGTAGAGTATAATTTATTAAAGTAAGATGAACTTATTTACTGTTTTGACGTATCACTTTATGAAGCAATGTCTTAATAATTTATTTTGACTATATCGCTCTGTCATCGCAACCGTCAACTTCAACCTATATGTTTTAAGTCTTCGAAATTTTGAAAAAAAAAG
Organism: Eristalinus aeneus; assembly: GCA_955652365.1. Classification (NCBI taxonomy): domain Eukaryota; kingdom Metazoa; phylum Arthropoda; class Insecta; order Diptera; family Syrphidae; genus Eristalinus; species Eristalinus aeneus. The sequence goes on from OY019132.1 coordinate 85,531,895, forward strand.
TGGAAATCACTACAGACAATATTTTGTTCGTAACGATAAGAGAAACAACAGCTGATATTTAATAGATATAATAAATAAAATTAGAAAATAGTATATTGCTGTAAAAAATCACTTTGAAAATATTTATTAAGTAAGAATCAAATTTTAAATAAATAAACATTAAGACGGGAAAGCTATGATAAGTATGGCAAAATTTATAAATAACATTACGTAATGAAATAGTGGCATTAATAAGTATATTCAGTAAAGTATTTATACTTATTGATATACTTATTAATGAAAATAAATATGAAAAAGAACTTTACAGGATAAATATGAAATGGCGTTGCATTTAAAGACATGGCCTTCAAATATAGTGTGGAATGTCTGATAGAGATATTCCCACATAATACAGATATGAAACTGAAAACCTACGGATGAATCTAAAAATGCACATTGTTGAAAGTTTATATATTTTAAGATAAACTTTCAACAAGATTTATTAATATCAAAATTGCAATGATAACTCTTTAATCATTGCCTGAATAAGATAAGTCTTTTGAAAGACAGAAATAAAAAAGAAAAAAAAAAGTTTTTATGAATCAAACATCCATAATTGAATTGGTAATTTGTAAAGTGAAAATCCAACTTAATTATACGAGTATTCTCTTGTTTATAATTTGCTTAATTTCGTGGAATATTAATGTCAGCTTTACTTTAACAAACGCGAACGAAAATATATGATTCAATTGCATTCAATGCAACTGCCAGATGGTTAATTATTTTCGGGCAATTTAATTTCGAAACTTAATTGTATCAAAACAAGTAATTAAATTACATTTAAGGTAGAATACATACAAACTTTAAGTATAAATGACATGTGCACAAAATCATCTTATTACTCAAATATTAATGTTAAAATTTTAATTGGTTTTGAAAGGTAGATAGTTTTTTGTTATGTTTATTTGTTACAGAAATGAAAACTATAAAAAATGATTTTTAAATAGAAGCTCTAAGTTATTTACTATTGAAAATAAACATTTGGCAGTAGCATTCAATAAAATTTTAATTAGAAACAAATGTAAGCAACAACAAGCACAAAATTCATAAAGTAAATGTTAGTTCATTGATGAAAACAATTACAATTCGCTGTACTAATTTCAATGGTTGAGAAGAATCGAATCGTTTCACGCATGTACTTAAAAATGTGTGCAAATAAAAAATAAAACGAAACAAGATATACATAAGTAACCACCCCTTTTCACAAATAAAAGAAGCACAGCGCCCTCGCAAGTAATCCCTGCGTAGAGCGCGCGTGCCCCCTACACACCGCTCAAGACTATCACCATTCCACTCACTCTAATAACACGTTGCTCACAGAATGGAATTTTACAAGTCTCCTATTGGTCACATGCAATCAACGACAGACCAGCCTCAAAGAGTATCAAGATACAATCTCACCCGTTTGGCTAGTTTCCGTCATGGTGGCAGCCTGTTCGCAGCTCACACAACAAATAAGAATACCGTCAGGCGAAAGAGCGAGATAGCAAATAAGCACAGACCGTTCGAGTATCTTTGCGCACACTTGGGATACAGGCATTTTCTGGTTCCCCGTTTAGTTCGTTAGTTGTCTCATTGGTACAACTACGCCAAGTTCATCGTCGCTTGCGTCGCCGTCGATAGTTGTTGTAATAAAAAATTTGCACATTGCCGGTTTTAAAATTTATGGTTAGATTTTATCGGTTGTCGAGCTCGAGTGACATATTTGCACCTTACTTGCATTTTAAAGCTTAACAAACCTACTGCTCATTTATAAAAAATTGTTAAAAAGACTTTACCGTAAAATAAATCAGGACGTCAGCAAATTTAATTAACACCTATATACATAATAGATGAATACGTAAATTCGGCAGTCCCTTGTGCGCAACGTCCGTTAATTTGACGGATTACTAGGATTCTCTTTTTTGTTACCTAGCTGGCAGAAAATATTGTATTCCCTTTGTTATAGAGATTGGTGTTGGATAATGGAAAAAGGCAGCCTCCGTAGAGGTCTGTAACAAATAACAGTGTAAATTTGTGCATTTTTCAACTGTATGTGTGTTGTCAATCATTTATTTTTAACTTGAAACGACATTCGGTTAACGTCTGGGATTTCTTAAATGCATGTGTTCATCATCCCTGGTTAATGCATAGAAAAATCAGGACGGAACATTGAAACTTTATTGTCCTTTGTGCAAAAGTGACAAATCAATTAAACGAGTAACGCGCAAGGAAAAAGAACAGAGGGCAAAAAAGAACAGAAAGAACTATAAAGCATGCTGACTGATATGACGCCGACGGCTGGGCAACTCTACGGATCCCAGATTCCTGCAATGGGAATGAATATCTCTAATATCACATCTCATCTACAGAAACCACAAGTTAATCCGGTAAGTGGGTTCTTCGAATAAAACATACTGCCAATTTGAAGGATGCTTGACTTTAAGAAATCTGAAGTAAGACGATGAGGGTTCAAGGATACCGGTATCACACATAACAACATTGAGTCATTAGGCGTTTTAAATTTTGAGTGATATCCACATGGTAAACACGAGAATGTTTTGTTGAATTGCGTCAACATCATGTTCAAGTCAATCTTCAATAATTGTCATTGCTTGTGTAATAATATAATTTGGATTAAATTGATTAGTGTACAAACATCAACATTACACGGAAAATGTATTCTTTACATGATACTTCCTCATGTCGATTCAAAATGCTAATGTTTTAGCCATATCCCTTTCAATTTGTAGTCTGAAAGAATTTGCTGATTGACATATATTGGTAATGACTCTACATTAATTTAAAGGGTATGGGCATTTGAATTCAAACCTTTAAGCGGTTCTTCAAAAAGTTATGAGTGTTCTTCTCTAATTATATCCCGAATGCGCTGAATTAAAAGGATTTATAGGCAGTAAAACAAGCGCCACATGTGACCTGCTGCCGTGGTGAGACTTCCTGCTGTTAAGCCGCACCTTTGCCTTAAGGGGCAACCATCACATGTCACCGCCGCTGTACGTGGTTTCTCGGCTTGTGGATAGAATGCATGTTGATGAAGAAAATTTGTAAATCAGGTTTTTATCCAATCTGATCCGGGTGAACCTGGTTTGATTAAAATTTTCCTAATTTAGGCTGGATTAGAAGAAACTGTAAATCTACTGCATCAACTATTACAATTTCAATTCCTTTTTCGAATGGATAGTCAATTAAGGTGATATCTATGCATAATTTCTCTAGCAACTTTAAATATGCTAATTTAAGTAGTAATTTATCAAAATGTGTTGTGGAAAAAGATACAATTCTTTGTCGTTATAAATTCAAAAGAGACCTGAAAATAGTTATGAAAAAATAGGTTTAAACTTTGATCTTTACCGACAAGTTATATGATTAATGAAGAGCAAAGGAAGAGAGACAATTCAATATCTCGTTAATTCTTAAATGAAATTACTAAGGTAAGAGGTTATTTGTAATAGGCCTCTGCTGCACTAACATATCGCAAAATTTAAAAAAAAAATATTTTAACGACGTGAAAAGCTATTCCTTTTCGGCATTCGAAAGATATTGTGACACTTAAAATTCTGTAGTACATCATTTAAATTAGGTGTCAAGCGACAGAAAACGGACGATACGCTCTTGGTGACAGTTTACGACTTCATTTTGATTATAGCGATGAGATGAACATCCCTTTTCATGTATACTGTGAGGACATAAATCAAATACTAAACGCCTTGATGTGGTGAAGTGAATCTAGTGCGTTCACAGTATGCCAGTGGAAGATTAACGAACCGAACTTCTATCTTTCCGCCACGGGAGAACTTAAAGGAGTTTCCGAGCTACGTAACGAACCGTTTCATATTCACTCATCCAGCATTAAAAATTAAAGCGAGCGAATTCGCATAAACATATGTGTTAAGTGTGTGTTTGAAATACTATAACCTATGTAAACCTCATTTTAAACATTGCTTATGACAATGTGAACAAATTTCTATATACTTTGTAAATAGGGTTGTTTAGCTAAAAGTAACTAACCCTACTCTCGAACAAATGTCTTAAAGCCTAAACATTTTCTAAGGTGCCTGCCACAACTACAATAGGAGATAATCTTCCAAAATAAATAAATGTACACAAGCATTATGTAGTCCTAATCTGCGGGCGCATAGAGAGTATTACGGATGTCACAACAGAGTGCCTATTTGAAATAAACAAATCGAAAGAAGAATAGTAACCTCTTGATTTTGACCATAATCGTCTTAGTGTGCACAAAAGTCTTTCTAAGAACTGTTTTGCATCTACCAGGTTTTGTGGAATAATATAATTAAAATGTGAATACTTTTTTCAAGATACAAATGCACTAAAAATGCAAGAAATAGAAAAATAATACCCTTAAGACACTCGTAACCCAGCCATTTAACGCCCGCTTCTTAACAGTCGTTTCATATAACAAAATGACATGGTCATTCGTCATCACTGCTACACTAACTTTTAACATCACCCACAACATTTATACGTAGTGAGCTCCACCTTTGTTCATAGATTCAGATATCAAATTAGACCGTAATTATCCTCATTAGACGTGCTCTGGAAATATAATATGTCTGAAGATATGTTTGTCACAATTACAAAAGATTCATGCTAAATAGCGTTATATAGATATAGAAGTAGAAAGCTGTGGACGTATAGTTTAAACACATTGGAAAATAGAATATATATGGTTCTATATCCAAGTTAAAAGAAAAAAAATTGTGTGTCTATAAAAGTCAGAAGACAGAGATAGCGCTGAATGATATCTTGACAAATTTGGCATGACTCTCGCTGTCTGAATAAATTTACATCAATATCCTGAAGCTGAATGCTCTTTTATATATATTCGTATATAAACGTGCAAAACTTCCATGGATACTCAGTTCATGCTAATACGTGGATTGAGATCCAACGTCAGCCTTTTTTTGCATTCAAATGAAAGAAGAAACATTTCATTCAACACTGGAATTCGCTGTGCATGCAAATCTCAGCCCAACAGAGAAGAAAAAAAAAACAAATAATGAAACAGGGACAATTTTTTGTTGAATGAGAACGCGGATACAGTTGTCTTTTTTATGTTTGACTATTTAAATGGATTGTCAACTCAGCAGCATTCTCGAAATATTCTGACTTTACTAAGGCAAATGGGCGTGTTCAATTTTGAATGAGTATATGGATAGGATTTTCATTACACTTTTTCGTTACTATACTCTTAAAATACACTGCAAAATAAATATCGTACAATGTTGGATTTTTGTATTAGAATTAAAACGCTATTGTTGCTTTATAGAATTATGAATAATAACAAAGTAAAATATAAAGATGTGTTTATGTGATTATGTGTTACTCAGCTTTTATAGCTCGCAAATAAAATATATTTCTATGTGGCGATTTGATTTGAGTTTGATTATAAGCGATTTTATCTCAATCCATGAGTAAAAAAAAATATTACATTTTGTTTAAATTTCATTGCGTTTTATTTTACATATACAGCTGTTCCTATATTATTTATTTTGTAAAATTTGTTATTTTACGGTTTGTATATACTTTTAATGTGCATGGCACGCATTTTTGTCCTTAGTACATGCCCACAGGCTGTCGGTTAAGTCCAGGATATTACATATCTCTTCAAGAAACTGTAGCATTAAATTATAATATGATTCAATTTGGTGTAGGAAATTATTATATTTACAAATACGTATACTTTAAAAAGCACAAAGGTATGATTCATACCTACCAAATCAATAATTTAACTATACATTCCTTTTATTTACAATATAATCCTTCATTCAATAATTTATAGTGCAAATCTAACTCGCCTCCGTGTAGACCATATGCTGTTTTATCCTCCTTTCGTCCATGGTTTCATCCCATAAGTGAACCACACATGCAGTATATCATTTGTCGACCGCAAATGAAAAGAGCAACGCATTCAAATTAGCGAATATGAAATGAAATGAACGGCCGCATCTCCAGCTGTGCATCGGAAGCCGCAATACTCTCGAAGGCGTACCGCAACAGAAAAAAACCAGTAGCCGATTGGAAGGTTTTACCTTCGCCTGGTGGAGTTATAAATATGTTTCGAAAATTGATTTGTTCATTGTGGAATTTATTTTGCATTTTACTACTATGGTGCTTGTGAGTGTATAAGTTGTCCGTCTGTTGAACAAAGTTAAGCAAGCAGTTCTCTTCCCTTTTATTCTTAAGGACCACCACAAATCAGTCACATGTAAAATAATTCACAGAGTGGCGCTACAAACATTTTAAATGTTCGGCACTTATTTGATTTGCTACGCCTACTTATGAGAAGGGTCCCTGTTTCCTTTCTGAGGATGTGGGGTACATTAATGCATACATATATTTTTAAGGTCACCTATGAATTGATGATGTTTCTTCTTTGAATCTGTAAGAGCGCATCGAATGCACTTTAACACTAATCAATTTTTTACAGTCTGGTTCCTGACAAATGGCCGCACTTCATTAATCATTGGGTTAACATTGAAATGTGCCCTGACATGGGTTACCTAGATGCGAATCGCATTTTTGCTTTTTCGAAGCTGAGACCCACAAGAAAGTTGCAGAAATATTGCGCGAGGGTTCATAAAGTTGAGATGAGATCGCCTTAGGGTTCATGGTGTTATTTTTAAACCAAATTATCATCAATAAAACGATCTGCAAATACAGAGGCAAGGAATTTTGACTGCTTTCACGCAACTTTAAGTGAAAATTTTATTTGATTAAGACGATCCTTGTTAAAAACTAAATTATTTTAAACTTAACATGTATTTGCAACTTTGAATGCACGTTGTCCGATGTGATGTTTGTCCTCCATCGCGGTATAATCGCTGCCCATCGATTTAACAGAATGTGATTTTTTTCTGTGTTGCATTTTAAATAAAATCCGCAAATCAATCAATTTTCTCTCTACTGATGTTAACTGCCTGGATAATCGCCCTCGACTCGTTGAAGGTGGAAAAATATTGTATAATGTGACTATCTCCATGTCTATACAAGGTAATGCTCATATGAACACGGGCATTGCTGGTTTCTTGTTGAACTGCTAAGCGTCGGTCGGCCGGTTGGGTTATGCGGCTTGATTGCTGGCGCGCTTATGTGTTGAATGCAAATGTGTTGTTTTGCTCCGAGCGCTGTTTGTCGTTTCTGACCTTAGCTGAGTGCTCATACTTATGTTCGCACAACTAAATGGAAACCTACAAACAATTACTGAAATTATTTTCAATAATTCCAACAGATTATGTAACTGCATACGGTTAAAATTGACTTCTCGAACACCAATTTGTTACCCTTACTTATTATATACATATAAGCGCTGACATTTGTTCATACGCACATGTATTTATTTATATTCGCTTCTGAACTGAGTGAAGTAATTTTTCATATAAAATGTTTAATTTCGACCTCAAAATAAGTTTACCAAGTAAAAAAGAGGATTTAATCCGATTGTATGCATGCCATTTCTGACATTATAACTGTTAAATGAACGTTTTTTCATTTTCAATTAACTTACCATATATTTGCAAATGTGCATTCACAAATTTAAAAATTTATTATTTATTCAACAATTGTTAATATATATTTTGTTTAGCAAATTTAAAGCGCTCTGATATGCTGAACTCTATGTGCTAGTATGTAGCTCTCATTATTTTTTCGCTTGGAAAAAATACAATTTTCAAGAGATCCAATATCTTCATCAACAAATGTATATTTATATAGTATAGTATTTATAATTATATATATACTATTGTAAATACTAATTAAAATTGAATACCTATCGTATCGCATCGTATTATCGTGGCAATGACACACGAGTAAGAAATTCGCTCAATTAGATTTTAGAAACACTTTATATTTAAAGAATGACTGACAACATTTTCTGTTTTGTATCGAATGTCGACTTGCCTTTTTTTTAATCAAAATAAATTAATTATACATATTTTTTGAAATAATTGAACAAGCGCTTTTTTAGATATTTTCACGAAGTTCATCGCAATAATTATAGACACGAATATGGAAAAATGCAGATAAACTGCGAGAAAAATGTTGCTTTTTTCATTCGTAGTCGCTCAACAAATGGCTTTAAACCGGTGCGATTATCTCTCATTCGGTTTTCTATTTAAGTCACGCCATGGCTTTCCATTATTGTGTCTATCGCGTTTTTTCATGCAAATTGATAAAGAGTTTTCAAAAACTGCTCACCTATTGTATTTTTAATGATCATATTTATTGCTTTTATTTCTTTACGAAAAACTAAACATTTCCTATTTATTTAAACATATTTAAAGGGGCTGATACTGAGAATTTCATTCACATTAAAGGTTAAAAGAAAACAAACCGAATTTTCTATTTTTTTTACTTCTGCAAGGAAATACAATAGTGTGTGCGTCCTTAATCATTGGTAACAACTTATTAGCATTATGTTGGTCAGGTATTTGGATCATTTTCGAGTACGTTTACAACAAAGACAAAGCCGAAAAATCTGAAAATCTCTAAAATAACAATACTGCTTTTGGCACTCGGCGCACTTAATTCCTATATATTGGTTTCTGTGTATGCCTTCTGCAAAATATAAGTGAATTCCTTTTTGTAGCAGTTGAATTCGGGGTTAAGGCTTAGCGTCACGGTAATCTCATGTGAAGAACTAAAAGAATGAGATGTCCTTTTTGGTGAAAATAGAAAAGTGCATATTCGCTCTGAATGAGTCCCGTGGTGATAATGATAGCTATTGCATTTTATATGGGGATTAATGCTCAAACTGTAAAGGTTTTCACTTAAGAGGTTCATTGTTATTCATAATATAAAAAAGAAGATATGTGAAAATTACCACTTCATATTGCATAAAATGAGTTTACTTTTGAAGCCATATGCACTAGATTAAATTATATATTCATAATCAAACTTCGAAACTCAAGTAAAATAAAGTTATGAACCAAACCAGGGTTGTTGAGCTCATGCTAAATGTAAATAATAGTAAAAACAAAATTTTATACTTGCGTTGCGTTTAAAAGGAGTTTTTATTTAGTTATAAATCCAACGAATTGTTGTGTTATCTATAAAATGTAAATTATACATCAATGAGTAGCATGAAAATATGCACAGACTTTTAAGCGTTTAAAATGTTCGGTTCAGTAATAATGATAAAGGTATTGATTTTGTTGTACATTTTAAAGCGCTAAATAATTTAGCACAAACTTAAAGCACTTTATATATTAAAATCAGAACTAAAGTTAGAAAGAGATTTGAATAAAGAAAAATCTTAATATCTAAACTAAAAATGTCTATGTATGTATTACGTACAAGTTCAATAATTTCCATCTCGGCAACATTAAAATTATAAAAACGTCATTAGTAAGCAAGTTGGAATGCTCTCTGGATATCTAGTCAAAGTGAGATGATCTGAAGAATTCAACGTTAAATGTAATACGGGTTTTCTATGCATATACTATAGTGAATACATTACGTTACATTTTCATTTGTGGAACACAGAGATAAATTTCCTTGAAAACAAAATCAAGTATTATTAATTTAAACGTTATCAACTAGTTCTACAACTTTCGGCTTAAAAGAGGGGTTTCTAATATCTTGTTATCTGACCCGAGTAACAAGTGACCTCAATTTCATGCAATTACATTGGATAACTTGCAACCTTACTAGCAGCAAGTTATGAGCAAGCAATAAACAACAACTTGGCATAGCTAAATTAAAATAATGACCAACGATACCCCAAGATACTCGTATTCATGATTTCAACGGGCAGACAAAATTACGCAACGTGAGATGCCGAAATCCAATTAATACAATCACTTAATATGTCCTTCATAGTCGATGTATCCACCATGGGCTTCAGATTCAATAGGATCATCTGCCGTTCTTAAACTTCGTAATAATATTTTCCCATGTAGAGTCTGTCTATCTTCTCCCTCGTCTTTGTTGTGTATTCCGTTTTTTATTTTTCATTTTTCTTTATTTTTATTTCTTGTTTTTATATTTTTTGCGCCTGGTTTTTGGCGGTATCAGTCGGTGTTAGTTGGAGTAGCTTCGCGTAATTATCTGCTAACTTTCAGTCAGTTTAATATTTATGATGGAGGGAGCCGGCAACCACTACGACTAACACATCCAGCGATCAACAACCAACAACTAAGAGTCAGCTCCATTAACGTTTTTCGAAACCTCACTCAACTAAATGAACTTTTTCGCGTTCTTAATGAGTTTTGTGTGTGAGTGTATTTTTAATTTTGGCTGGTACGTTTTCCAAGGAAGAGAAAATTAAAAAGAACCCTCAGCTGAACCCATCATGAACATCATTATGATATATGTATAGACCTATCTTCATCGTAGCCAGCGAGTTAATCTGCGGTATCATTGAATTTTTGTAGGGTTGCAACAACAAAATCTGCTTTAGTAAATTCCCACGCTATTTCGATTGATTTTTAACAAGTCGATGTTGCAATATGAACTTGGAATCAAACATTTTGCAGCTAATTTCACACCTTTTCGCGCCTTTGATATTTAAAATTTTGAACTTTCTGTTCTTTGTTATTGAACACACCCTTTTTATCTTGCAACTACATACAACACTTCAAGTAGGGCGTATTTTCTATTTACGATTTACCCCAACGTGGCTGCAATTACGTCGGGGTACATTGCTGTTGAAAATACAATCGCCAGTACATCATGCGGCGGCTCAAAAGTGGGTGCTTAATTAAAACTGACGAGAAGTTAATAACTGGGAGCGGAGCGCTAATTGAAGAAACTCCCTTTAAGCATACGGTGCCAGTGGTCGTGGTGATGGTGATGATGGTGACGATGGCGTTGCAATAGTACGTTTCTCCATTTCTTCATCAAAAGCGCTCCTCTCTCTTGGAGTGAACAACCAACAACGATTGAATGAAAAATCGTTTATGCAGATTGTATGCCACAGAAAGCGATTTAGGCGCAGCTATGGGTAAGTCAACGTATCTTCAGTCCAACAAATGGAGTCATTTTCTGTTGGTCGAAAGGACTACAAAGTGTTGAAGGCTTTCAAGTTTTGGGGGTAATATGTGAATATACTCACAAGCAATTAAAATGTGCTTGATTTGTGGGAAAAAGACAGCATTTTCACATATGGCTATGACTTTTGAAGAACATTGTTCAAATGCCGCCGGGATATTCACTTGATGCACAACAGAATCGAAACAAAACAACGGTAGGCAACGAATATTCGTTCGCAACAAACTATTATATATATAAAAATATTCATATTCATATGCCTATGTATATACGGAAGTATTTAGTGACGAATAGGACTGTGAGCACTTTATTTCGTTAAACAAGGATGTATATAAGTGGTTATCTTATACGGAAAGCTACAGCCTACAAAGATTGTTCATGTAATAATACTTATGACAGTACTTTTCAAAAAGGTTTAACGATGTTTAAAAATAATATTCCATAAGATTTGCATATATAAATCTGAATATCGAAACTATCTATGCATATGTATGTACATGTGATAATAATCGCAATGATATTTTCGCACCGGCTTGAACATACATATGAACGAATTATTTTTGATTTTTCTTTATTTGCTTTGCTTCAATACTAAAAGTGGATAAGAACGTTTTGTTAATTAAGTCGAGTTTTCACTGAAGGGAATATAAATTCTTCAACGATGCTGTCCTTGTTTTATCACTGATTCAATTTACATACATTTGAAAAAAAAGAGAAAAAGTGTGTTATGTGTTAACTATATATGTATGTATATTTCTTTGCTTATACTCATTATGTGCTAAATTTTTTATAACAGGAGTATGCTGTTTAAACGAATAAACTAAAAAAGGAATACTTGTTAAGTTTACACTGCCCGGGTATCATATGTATCATATATGTCATTCAAATGTATTTAGTACTTCTTTCTTAAGTAAAATAGAAAGCAAATATGAAATAGAATGAGTTCGCGATACAACAGATAATCAGTTGGTAGCTGAGCGACTGACAACTGATGCTTACCGTTGAGCAATCTAGTCGTCACTATCTCTTAAAGTTTTTCTTTTCTAACTTCACTTCTCGGATACAATTTCTTCCAAAAGAAGTAACCAATGATATATGTATATATACCTGCATCAATGAGTATGCAGATGGCAACAGAACATCAAAGGCGAAGAAGCAGGTTGATCACCTGGATACCGAACGCATCCCAATGGTGCTCTATTCTACCTTGCACGAAATCGTGCACGAACCTAGTGAGTGGCTAAGGTTATTTAATTGGTCCAATTATTATGCCGGTTCTACCTCTATACATGGTAGGTAGTAGACGAAAGCTGTACACCCATTTGATTTGATTAATCGATCAAGGTTACTTGCTACACATGTAGCGTAAACGAGCTCTGGCGCCAGTATATTCGCTCATTTGTCTGGCAGTGGCAATACATTGCCGCATTGCCTACAAACTAAATCGAAGAAAGGAACCGCGGTCTTGTTCTTTTGTGTGATAAATCTTAAGAACACACTCTCGTAGTCAATAGATGATATAGATTTTTTAAAGTTTACTGCTTATTAAATGACCTGCTTAGCTGTGAGCCCTGCTGTGTAAATGATGACAACTGGACTTTTGTTCTGCCGCCAACGGACCACCGCTTCGTTCACGGTGCATTTGATCTTTTCACCTTTCTGATCCGTTCCATGTGTGATATTTTCGGCACTAACTTTGTTGCTGCGGTCAGCATCAGCTTGGGTCTGGGTATATTAGCAAAGCGCCTGCACCCATATATAAATCACAAGAAAGACATATTCCATTACTTCGTGTGGTCAGGTGTATCATATCTAAACAGCATCGCCGACACCCTTGATGAGATAAGGCTAACAAAAGAAATGGTAGCAGACGACGATAATGGGAAGATGGTTCGATTAGTTTTGGTTTGTAATTACATTCGAACAGAATGAATTAATTACTTGTCGGATGTTTTTGTGTTTCTTTCATGCCTGTATATGGAATCGAATCAAAATCCTGGCGCTACGGCTTGTGAAGAGGAGAATTGGTAGAAAGTCAACCACGGTTCAATTTAATTTAAAGAGGTATTCATCACGTTTGTCAATCTTGTATACATGTACTCTGTTTCGTGTTTGCATCTTTGCTTAGGTGTCTAACGTCTGCTCTGAAATTGATATTTAAACATTTTTGTAAACTTGTTGATTGAGGGCAGATTACATAACTTCATACTATCCCTATCGTCTATGCATTTGTATGATACCTACAATATTAATATAAACACTTACATTTAAAAAATATTTATGCCAAGATTTATTGAGTTAGTTTTCTTAATCGAACAGGATCACCCAAGTCTACGTGGTACACCACTAGCTATGTTGGCAGCACAATGCAATAAACTATCAAATAAATCCCCACCACCGTTAGCTGATGCCGCCGTTGGTAAAGGTTTTCATCCATGGAAAAAGAGTCCGACATCATCATCCGGTGGTGGAAATACACCAAATCTGGGTACGGGGCAGCACTCTCCATGCTCTATTTCTACATCACCGTCGGTCACATCAAGTATAGGAACATCGGTTGCAAGAAGCCTTCCGTCCAGCACAATCAATACTATGGTCAATATAACTGCAAGGTAAATGTTCAAAACAAATTTCCAATTTAATTGGTCCCGGTTACAAATGGGAAATTAATTTCAGTCTTTATCCTTATAGTAGACCCATAACTTCATCTTGTTCTGCAGTAAGCAATCCATCATATGGCAGTGATCTATACTTCCCAAGCGCTACGACATCACCTAGTGTTGCAGAAAATCATCACATGCATCAGGGTTTACTTGGTAAAGTTGAAGGTACAACTTTTGGATCCGTTTACTCAAGGCATCCGTATGACTGGCCATTTAATGCAGTGACAGCGTCACATAAAGCTGCGACTGAGGGTGTTAATTCTGGTTGGTGGGATATGCATAGTGCTGCTGGTAGCTGGTTAGACATGGGTGGCGCTGGTATGCATTCTACTATGGCAAATTACGCCACTGCTGGTTCAGATTATTCTTCGTTGACGCATTCACTTTCGAACACTGCCCATCTTCTTGGTTCTGGACAGCACCTTCTGCAGGATACGTATAAAAGCATGCTCCCTGGACAGGGAGTAGGTGGCTTTACTCTACCCCACTCTTCACCAGCAACAGCTCCGGGGCAGGCAGCAACACCATCCACACCATCACCTCGTTCACAACGAAGATATGCTGGACGCGCTACGTGTGATTGCCCAAATTGTCAAGAAGCAGAACGACTTGGACCAGCCGGAGTACACCTGCGCAAGAAAAATATCCATTCATGCCATATTCCTGGATGTGGTAAAGTTTACGGAAAAACTAGTCACTTGAAAGCACATTTAAGATGGCACACTGGCGAAAGGCCTTTCGTATGCAACTGGCTGTTCTGTGGGAAAAGATTTACCAGGTCCGACGAGCTGCAGCGTCATCTTCGAACACACACAGGTGAGAAAAGATTTGCTTGTCCTGTCTGCAACAAACGGTTTATGCGTAGCGATCATCTCGCAAAGCATGTTAAGACACACAACGGTACAAACAATAACATAAAGAAAGGCTCATCAGAATCTTGTAGTGACTCAGAGGAGGCCAACCAATCCGAAGTAATGCACCACAACAGTCATCCGGGGACACCTACTCACCCTTCTATGAACCCAGGTATACCTCACCACATGGGAAGCTCCCCAGTGATGCAACAGCATCCTTCACAGCATCATCACCATGCGCCAAGTCCCAACATGGACCACCACAGTCAGATGGATGTCAAACCCCCGCCTCCAATGGCTTGAGGTACATTGGGACCCTTCCTATTCGCCGTGAATCAAAGCAGTGGAGTAGGGTCCTTTTGAGAAGGCTTCAAAAGACAGCCTTGTCTTTGTTCGAGCACAAAAGTCCACAAATTCGTATCAGACCCCATCCTAAGCACACAAATTACGAAAATTCAGGGTATTTTTGAAATAACCAATACATTTATCTGGTTATTGTAAATAATGAAATAATTATACAAAATTAATAATTAAAATACAAACGCCGTTAAATCATTAACATCGTTTAGCTAAACCAAAATTTATTAAAAAATTTACTTCGGGTATATTGTATATAAAAACTAAATGCTGTAATATATCAATAAAAAATATGTAAACAAATAAAATTATCTCATCCAAGATATTTCTCATACATTTAGCATACTTTTCGTATTTTATTAATTAGAAAACAGTCCGTTTGTACATAATTTACATAATCCACACATTTAGCCAATACTATTTTGAAATAATGTTTCAAAGCTTAGTATAGTTACCACAATATTTATTTTAACACACTTGATCAGATGATAGTACAAGAGGTTGCACTAAGTATTGAATATCAACCCTAAGGTTGTTATTATATTGTAATTGTTATTTAAGGAAATAAAAACTTAAGAAAATAATATGTAATTCAAATAATCTAAAATTACTACTTTTTGTCCCAACATTTTTAGAATAAATTGTATAAGTGTAATTATTGCCCCTTATTGTGTAAAATGTTAAATTAAACAAATAAATAAAGAAAAAAATATCACTTATTCAAATTAAACTTTCATAACGTGTATAATTGCGTCAGTACAAACAGTAAAATTGCGTATTTAAATATTTTATTTGTTGTTACATACGCATTCTTAAAGCGAATTTTGCCTTAATCTTATTTTTCTTATTTGATAAATATGTTATTATTTATTTCAAAATTGTATGCCACGAAGACTTAGAACTTAGATACATTGATAAAAATAGTGTGTTTAAAAATAGTAACATTCATTAAAATATCTACAAGAAAATAAGCACCTTTAAATGGTACGCGCATTATATTAAATGGTACAAAAATCCTCCGGAGATTTGCCCTTCGATTGATGACGCAAAAATGCCAAACAGACCACCCTCTTTGACTTTTATCGTTCAATCTGTCTTCAATTAAATATTTATTCTCCCTAATGACGATAAAAGTGCAACACTCTGTGAATTCAACCCTCAAATATACAATTTTCTTTGCTTCATTCCTCTCAGGGCCTGTAAAACCGAGATTTTCCTGCGGTTCTGTACCCGCCGCCCACAATCCTGCACCAACATTATCAAATCACTCGATGGAATGTCTACACATTGAACAACGGCCTAAAAAGAGGGTGGCCTTGTGAAATATGCTTCGAATTACGATTTATAGAAGTGGAAGTTATTTAAGCGGCTAAACTGTAGCAGCAACTGGATTTAGATTTCATTACTGGGATTTGTTTATACGCTTTTACGAATTTATTGTGACAAGGGATGAATCAGGGGATGACATGGTAAGTTATGAGCTTAGGTTTCAGACTGATTTAAGTCCCTTTCTGCTGAAATACATACAGAAATGTATGCTGTCTGTTCAATATTTAGGCATAGGTGCTAATTTAAGCGATAATTACTATTTTTTACTTTAGTTCATTTCAGTAATATACATAAATACATTATCTCACAGATTACAGGTTTTGCTTGAAATTCGGTAGAGAATACATTTTCTCATTTTTGTATTTTGCGGTAAAAATATTTCAAGATATCTGTCACAAAAATTATATGTTATTAATAAAAATTTAGAAAAAGATATCAAGTTTAAAACTTTTTCATTTTGCATTATCAAATAAAACATTTAACCAACTGTAATTAAACATGTATATGTGCGTTTGAATATCAGCATGAAAAACATTACTCACTTGAACTTGTATGTGATTAAAAGACAATCACCGAAAAAGATTTGTGGCCTTGTATCTGAGAAGTATTTTAATGAAAATCAAATTTATTACTCAGTACGCAAAACAATTGAAACGAAGAATGTTAGTGGGTGTCATCTTTACACAGCCACCCGCTGTTAGATGTTGTATTTCAATGAAATGTAAGCAGACGATGGGGAAATGTAAAAGAGGGCAGACAAAAATACGTATTTTTTACTTGCATGCTTAGGACGGTTCTGATTAATGAATTTTAACATGAAAAAGTATAGGAAGTATACAGAAATAATGTGCTCTTTTGCAGTCCCCTTCTGTATAAAATGTGTTGGATAGCATAATTTTAGTTATTTCTGCTCAGATTTATTGCCCTCAAGTTAATTATTTTCCCTTAAAATTGTCTTCTTAAAGAGTTAAATGGCTTTCAACACAATACCATATAATGAATGCATCTGTGTTTTCGGTGCATGTTGAAGAGAATGTCTCAGATAATTAAAATATCAACACCAGATGATAACAACGTCGATGTGGCTGAGCGACATACATGCCACAGCGTGTTTACACATTTTCTTCCTTAAGTGTTTGATATTTACACAACAAATATAATTGATTTGGAATTAGAATTAATTCATTAATTTATGGCAGTTCAGGATATATGTTGTATATAAATAGAAGATGAAGATACATTTAAGATACCGTCTTGAAGTCAACCATAATCACGCCTGAAATTACATACACTAAAACAACGGCGCGGAAATTAGAATTTATATTTTGTTGGCTCACATGTGGTAAGTGTGGTTCTGTTACGTGTCTGAGTCGTAGTAGCTTACTCAGAGTTTTGCAGTCAGATATTTAAAATTAATGTGAAAAGAAAATCGTTTATGTTCTTTAGAAAAAAAAAATCCGTTTTTATCCATCGTAATTTTCTATGTACACTGTTAACTACTTTTGTAAAACCTGTAACACATTTGAATCATCTGAATAATATTAAACTTTCGGGCTTTCATTTCCTTTTTACAAAAAATAAAAAATATTTCACTTCCTGTTTCTATTATATACATAAATGGTACTGGTAATGCAGGATGTCAAAGATTTGAAACCATCGTGGGATCAGCAATGCCGAACACGAAGAAGGGCACTCAACTTAAACTAGGCGAAACACGACACCACTTCAAAAAGGATAATAAGGATAATCACTTGCTATCGTATTTAACTCATCCAAAAACTGTCTGACATAGGTGCCAGTACAAGGTGCGTTGGTAAAGCAACCTGTCGTGAATTTTCTTTGGGATCCTTCTAGACCTATTTGATACGTGAGATGAATTGAACACACAAGGAAATTTTGAATAAAAGGGGAATCATCAATACAAGTAAATCTTATAGGAAAGTTACCCTTTGATGCATTGTGTAACATCGCTCTGAAGGATCAGGCATTGTTGTTTTTTTGGATTGTCTGGCGTACATATCACGCAGCATGTGCACATTTTGGACCTACCATAATTCGATTTTAAGTGGACTACTAAAAAAGAAGCTGCATGATGAATCAACTAAACACTATCCCCGGACAGGGTATCCTCTTTGTTAATGATTATTAGTGCAAACCAAATCATTGCTTATCAATTGACGCATTGAACACATGTACAAGCATTTAAAATTACATCCGATTTAAAAAAAAAGTGCTTGTATATCCCACACAAGAGTGACATGTTTATCAACATATATAACGTATTGATTCCCATATGTCGTACACATAAAGCATTTATTATTGAATTAATACTGGAAGTGTCTAGGACTTAATTGAAATAATAATTAAAGGGGGTCAGTGTATAATTGCACTAAAGACCAAAGCCGTGCATGCAAAGAGACAAACGAACGATTTTTGCGTGACCATGTTTGACATATTTAATGTGCATATGCATACATATATTATGTATATATATATATTTTCAGTACATATTTCAATTGAAAAGTTTACATTATAACATATTTCTACAACATCTACAACATATAGATCGGAATGGAAATTTACTTAATATTATATATTATATATAGTCAAACTTCTTTGTCCGACTTGCTTCTTTACTAAAGGTGGTAAAAGTTCGCTATTTAAAAAAAAAAACAATTATTGACTGAAAATCTAAAGAAAAGATAAAGCCAACATTACTTTTTTTGATTTTTAAGACTGGAATTTCTTGGCAGAATGGCGAAAGTTGATTTTTCTTTTGGATATATTAATAGTTTTGGCTTTTACCTCACTTGACACCATTAGAACGTGGGCGCAAAAAATATTGAGATTCTTGGATTCAAGATGATGTTCGTTTATAGCGTATCCGTTTACAGTATATAAGTACATTTATTTAATTTATTCTGGAATATGTTGTCTTTGTACTAATGGACATTCACCACTTTCTTTTTGGGTAACTAAATGTATATTTTTAATT
Source organism: Eristalinus aeneus (assembly GCA_955652365.1). NCBI lineage: Eukaryota > Metazoa > Arthropoda > Insecta > Diptera > Syrphidae > Eristalinus > Eristalinus aeneus. The sequence goes on from OY019132.1 coordinate 85,551,142, forward strand.
TTTAACTTTTTGTTAATTATTTATTTATATCAATCTATTATCACACCGTAACTAAACAATTCAAAATAAACAATGAATTTAAATTGAATTGAAAAAATTTGAAAAAATGGAATTTCAACCAACTTTTGGCAGGTCTATTTTACTATTTTTAAGTCCACGGTATGAAGTCGAATAAAGCTGCTGGAGCGGATGGATTGCAAGCAGAACTATTTAAAGCAGCTGGAGATGAGTTGGTTGGGCGCATGCACCAGCTCATCTGTAAAATATGGGCGGAGGAAAGCATGCCCGATGAGTGGAATCTCAGCGTCGTTTGTCCGGTTCACAAAAAAGGAGAACCCTTTGACTGCGCCAACTACCGAGGGATTAGCATCGCATACAAGATCCTCTGCCGTATTGTGTGAGCGTCTTAAACCGTTTGTCCATGACCTGATGGGTCTCTATCAGTGTGGTTTCAGACCAGGGAAGTCCACAATAGACCAGATCTTCACATTACGGCAGATCCTGGAAAACACTCAAGAAGTGCAAATCGACACTCACCACCTATTCGTCGATTTTAAGGCCGCATATGACAGCTATACAGTGCCATGTCTAGTTTTGACATTCCTACCAAACTCGTCAGATTGTGTAGGATGACGATGGAGAACTCTCGCTGCTCCGTTAAGGTCGGTAACGAACTCACCAAGACCTTTAATGTCAAGAAAATTTTTAGACAAGGTGACGCACTGTCATGTGACTTTTTTAACATCATCCTCGAGAAGATCGTGCGTAACTTACAAGTCAACACCAGAGGCACGATCTTTCAGAAGTCAGTTCAATTGCTTCCTTACGCTGATGACATTGACGTGGTTGGACGAACGCAGCGAGCCGTCAATGAGGCGTTTGCTGGCATTGAAATGGAAGCGTCTAAAATGGGTCTTGCGGTAAATGAGGGCAAGACTAAGTACATGCTGTCATCAAGGAAGGACACACAACATCGACGTCTCGTACAAAGCGTCACACTAGGCAGCAAAAACTTCGAGGTAGTCAAGGACTTCGTCTACCTCAGCTCGGTGGGGCAACAACATCAGTACCGAAATTAAACGCAGGATCACTCTTGACAATCGCTGTTTCTTTGGGCTCAAGAGGCAATTGAGTAATAAAGCCCTCTCCCGAAGGACTAAGCTCGCTTTATATAACAGCTTGATCATCCCAGTCCTACTTTATAGCGCGGAAATTTGGACGTTAGCAAAAGCGGATGAGGAAGACCTTAGTCTTTTCGAGAGAAAAGTTTTTCGTGCGATGTTCGGTCCTGTTTGCTTTGATGGCATCTGGAGGAGAAGATTTCACTACGAACTCTGTGGGCTTTACAGCGTCATGCGCCTGGTCAAGCGTCTACGGATACAACACTTAAGATGGCTATGCCATGTAGAGCGTATGGTCACCGCTGCTCCTGCCCAAAAAGTCTTTGAATCCGTGCCATTAGAACAGCGCAACAGAGGACAACCTAGACTAAGGTGGCGCACACAAGTGGAGGATGACCTCAACCAACTTGGAGTGCGCAACTGGGGACAGCTGGCGAAAGATCGTGCTGGCTGGAGAGGCATGTTGTTTAAGGCCCAGGTCCACCCCGGACCATCGCCATTCACTCTGTTTTTTGAACGTTATATTCGTATCTCTTCAAATTGAGCGAAATCAAAAAGAGACGTGTTAGGGAATATGGTTTAGGTTTTACCATTAGCGACAAATTCTATATCACTTTCCATAGTAAGGATACAGATAGGGTACAGAAGTGGTTACAATCTGAACTTTCCGGCATGTAGGTTGGAAATTGGTGCAGAGTTATGTAATATATTTTCTTATATTTGCACACTTTTCAATTACCATAAATTAAATGAACCATAACATTGAATATTATGTACATAGAAAACCCGAATGACTAATATACAATAATATATATATATATATATATATATATATAATAAATATAAGTTTTAAGTTGGGGGTTAATCAAGAACAAACCACACAACGATAATTTCCAATTTTTATTGGAGGAAACACCGATTGCTGTAGGAAAGAAGATTTGAAAGAAGGTTGCCGGAGCAGAACGCAGTAGCGCAATATCCTGAAAAGTACAGTAGAATAATAACAAAGTGAAAAGGTTATGTTATGGTTCACTAGCAAGGTTAAGGATCACTTTCCCTAGGAACGTAATAAGATTGTAAGATTTAGTGAGTAAATGTCACTAAAGTAAAGTAAATGTCACTAAAGATTATATAACAACAAAATATGTTAATTTGGAATACTTACTCTCTAGTTTAATTGAACGGCTTAGGAAAACAGGGCGTAGAACTATGGTTTACTCAAGCTTTTTAAAGAGAATACCAAATAAAGCAATAACTTTTCATTTATATTAAAAGACATATTTGGACACGAATGAGATTCGTCATTACCGTTCACGATTTTAAAGATGTTTATTCAAATTAAAATTTAACATGTGTTTCTACAGTTAAAATATTAGCTATTCGAAATTTTAATCTCACACAACCTATACAGAGTCTTAAAAAAAACGTAGCCTTATGGCGTTGTGCGACACATTAGTTTACACAATAATAAAAATAATAAAATGCATTTAATTTAAGGAGTGAATTAAGGCGAGTTAATATATAAAAAAAGTATTATGTGTTTAAGAACATTACAGGCAAATATGTATGAACTACCGTTTCTTTCGCATGACCACCGCTGGCACATTTGCAGAATACGAGTGAGCCCAGTTTGCGACCACTTTATCGCATAAATTAGCCAAAATTCTGGTTGAATATTAACTTTAAACTTATCTGTTCTTTCAAACTTAAACAGACCAATGTCTGCACTATGAATAACGCGCTAGCCAGACTTACTTATTCTATGCCTTCACTTTGCAATTGACACCAAATCGGTGCACTCAAATATATGGTCGATTGATACCTCATAAAATCCACTCCATCCAAAATCCAATCCATCCAAAAACGAGATTTTCATAAGAAAAATTAGTGAAAAAAGAATCAATGCTTAAGCCTGTTTTGATAAACAAAAAAAGTGCCTTTAAAATAACCACTTATTGTTGTCTATCAATATCTTATTATTATTATTAATATCGTATATTGTCAGAAATAAAAAAAAAACTTAACTTAAATGAAGTTATATAGGTATAATAATGTGTGTAACAATTTTGAGTTCCAAATGAATTTTAATTCCATACATTCAATTTGTGGATAATTCAAATTGTAGTTATAAATAATATAAATGTAAAACGAAATACCGCTATCTCACTGTGGTCTTAATTGACTCATTAAAGTAATATCTACTTTTCGAATAGTAGTTATTCAAAATTCATAAGGGAAAATTGACAACCCTTTTCGGCTTTCCACTTTGTTGAAACATATTATTATGAAAGTCAAGCAAATGATAAGGAAAAGAAAGTTATACTACTGGGACACAAACATTTTTTTTGTAAAACCTGACAGGAGCTGGTAAGCTATTTTTAATAGTTCATGTGACTCAAATAAAATGTAATCTTTTCAAAAAGCTTAAAACAACAGCTGAAGGGAATATATTTAATTCAAGCCAAAAAAGGACGACGTAAATGAATAACGTGAGGGTATTAATTCTCATTAAACATACTTGTAAGGCTAAGTTGATTTAAATAAAATAAATTTAACAAAGCTTTGTAAATATGTACTAATTCAATAGAGTCAATTAGTCGAACAGATTGATTAAGTAACACTTTTATTCTACTTCATAATACATTACTTATTCCTAAGTAAATTTGACTTTATAACACAGGAGCATAGGAACATAGCCAGAGGAGTTTAAGGAATAACAATTATTATACCGCTACCTGCTTATGCCGTAAGTAAAGATAGTAAAAGTTTTGCTCATCTACAATTCGTAATTTCAACAAATTAAAACTCTCTACCCGTTTTTTTTTATTGCCTTTAGACTAGAGATCAGAACGTTTAATATGGTAACTTAACATTCCCCAATTGAAAAAATGTAGCACATTGTCTAGCATTATTTGTCAAGCAATTGTCACCCCAAGAATATGTTTACTTTTTTCTTTCCGTATTCAATGAACCCCAAAAGGACTAAATGTATTTATGTCAAGCTATTATGAAACAGATTTGTTGCACACTCTTACAAGCGACGTTCCAAAAGCAATGAAAATGTTTATTTCAAACCGATGCGCTATTGTTTCCTCCTGACTACCAGAAATTTTCCGATATACGAGTAGATGAAAAGGAAAAGAATCTTCGCGGCAAGGGAAGAGGGTTCCAAACTGTACACCGAAACCGAATAGGAAAAACAGGAAACAATAACAATTGCACACCGTGCTTCTGCTGCCCTCTAAAATAGGGGTACCACGGCTGTTCTTGTTGGCAACGTAAAATTTATGATTCAACAGAAGCATCACATTGAATTCGCTTGCTTTTTTGTGGTCACCTCTAAAGGGCTCTGTCAGACTCACAGCATGAGCTACGCATTTATCACTCGGACTCGTTGTCCTTCTGTCAATCGTATCAGAAGAAAAGTGACATAAAAGCCACTTTTATAAATGACAAATTGATGCTACTAATATTCGACAATGATGTGCAGCTTCCCCAATTTGTTTGCTAAATGTTCCTTTCTCGCGCCAATCGCACCGAAATCGTCATAATATGTGATTGGGTTGTGGGAAAAACACAATGGATTGAGGTGATATTGTGGAACATGGTTCTTTTATTCTGGTATTATTGTTTCTTGAACTGAGAATTAATTAATAGCACGAGCTCCATTGTACTCAACCACATAACCCATATAAAAGACGTACATATTTTTAAATCGCGCCCGATTTTTTCACCTCTTGTGTGAAATCCAACCAAATTCTTCCACTTGGTCACATCTGAATGATAAAATTGTTGTTTGCAAAACTTTTTAATTGAACGTGCAGCAGCTCAGTGAATGAATGCATTTGTTTTATATATTTGATTGCTTTGTCTTCCAAATGAGTAAACTTCAATATGCACGACTAAATTAATTACGCTTGTGTTCGAAAATTAACTCTTCTTTGTAATTCAGATTTGATGCTTTCGGTTTATTTCCTAATTTTGGAAACGGAATACAAATTAGTAAAAGTCTCATTATAATTTTATGCGTGACTTAAATATTTTAAAAACGGGGACATAATTGTATAAGCCAAAGTTGTTCTGGAGGTAGTGAATAAAGTGCAACTATTAAACATGCTTTTATTAAACAATTCTGTGTTTACATTGTTAGGTGATTCCTAACGATACCATGAAATGTATAACAAATATATTGAAAATATATTATACATTTTATGGTATATATATATACAAGGAATTTGAGAGATAATTTTGTTCCGTTTGTGCCCAAGCAATAATACATACATAAGTATAACACATCTGGCGGATGGCATCACTTTCCGACGCGGCGCGTTGCATTCAACCAGGTTTTCAAATAATGATGATAAATTCAAACCTGAATGGAGAGGGCGAAAAAATGAATCGAAAAAAGGTGCGTGCAACCGTATCCCTACAGGGGCGTGTCCTACCTATTTTTCTGTCATACAATACATCCTGCCCAGCCCACTAGAACAGCTACCCCATTCATTTCCTCGCATAGTATTAATAATAAAAAATATACATAATAAAATGATAATAAAATCAGGAAGCATTGGTTTTCGTTCTCTTCCTTCCGCTTCTTTTTTGCATATTTGTGACTTATTCAAACTACATAATATAAACATATTTTATATATTACACTTATGTAAATATTTTCCATTAGTACATAAGTTATTTATGCATTTATTTTAACGATTCCCAGTGGTCTTTAATGCTCCAAAAACATTAAATGTTTAACTTATTGTAATCCAGCTCATTTACGTGTAGATACAATACTGCCGCATAATATTAACAATTTAAACTTTTGCCATACGTTTTCGAATGTAGAGGTATACAAATTTATGTTATTTGCACTGTAATACTTTAGAATATTTATTGTTAAGATTAACAATCTCTAACAACAAAAACAAACTAATTAATAAAAAATCATAATATTGCTTACAAACTATTTAGATTGATTGTTTGTCAAAAAATGTATAAAATAATTTTAAAATTTACGATACACAATTTAAAAGTTATTTTAAACACGAGAAATGTTCAAGGACAAATAAACAAATAAAAAACAAACCGCAAAAATGAAACGAACATGTGTATCGTCTTAATATATAAAACCGCAAGCGTTTAATTATAACTTATGTTTACTTCTTGGAAGAATATTTCGTTTCCCTCTTCAGATGTCCTTGAATTGCATCATAACCACAAAGTATAATGGAGAAAAATGAACAGTTAATTTTAAATAGTTTATAGGTATTTCGAAAGTATGTTTAAAACCGCAACCACAAGAAAACGTTTAATCCAGTTTAAACTGTTTTGTATATTAGTGAAAGGAAATGACATATGTATGTACTTGTACTCATGCATTTTGAAAACTAGATATGTGTTTATAAAAATTATGTTTTCATATAAGTAATAAACATATGGTCTTAAGTTGAATTGAATCCAAAACGTCCGCGATAGTTAGTCGGTAAAGATAATTCAAGTGGCGTTCAAAAGACTTGTCTTGACTTTATTAGTAACAGTAACAAACACTTAAAAACACCCTGAAGTGAAGATAGATTTCTATAACTTATCACAACTAACTAAATTTATCACAGCATCCTTTGGAAATATAACGTCAAACCTCTACAAAAATAATGTTTACACAGCGACGTTAGAGGTTAGAGCAATACTCCAATCATCTTGTTGTGCGAAATAAGAGCCATATTTCCATAAAAAATATATTTGCATATAAGTGATTAACATATGGTCTTAAGTTGAATTGATTATAAAACGTCCTCAATAGTTAGTCGGTAAACATAATTCAAGTGGCATTCAAAAGACTTGTCCTGACTTTATTAGTAACAGCCACCAGTCGAAAACACTTTTTTTCATCAAATGATATATACCTGTACTAAACTGTGATTAACATTATCTACACGCTGAAGCAAACACTTAAAAACACCCTGAAGTGAAGATAGATTTCTATAATTAATCACATCTAACTAAATTTATCACATCATCCTTTGGAAAGATTACGTCAAACTTCTACGCAAATAGCGTATGCACAACACAGCAACGTTAAAGGTTAAGGCAATACTAAAATCAACTTGTTGTGCGAAATAAGAGGCATCTAAGCAGAAAGTTTGGCCGTGATGTAACACAAGGAAGTGATAATATAAAAGGTATAAAATAAATAAAAATAACTAAAACAAACAAAAAAGGATCAGGGTGCGTTTTTTGAACTGAACGTATAGTAAATATATATTTTTAATTTATATAAATAATTAGAACATGTAACAATTAAGAACATTTTAAAAAGTTCTTAAAAATGATTGTAGCATCTTATGTGTGAAAATACAACATATGTTATCTTTAAGATAATTTTACCATCCACAAACGTTTGATTTAAAAATTCATACTTTTCAGAATTGTTCCTAAAGAAAACTTGTCTTAAGTAATTTGTATTGTATTGAATAAAAGCAAACACACCATTCCAAGGAAAAGGTAAATTCTTATAACCTGTATTCATTGCATCTGCATGTACATATATGTACATGCTAATAAAGAAAATTATAAGATACATCCAGAAATGCAGTTAATCATCAAGCACCCCACATAAGTGCAGTAGTAGCAACGCAAACAGTGCCAGAAAAAACTTAATTAAAATAATTGTATTTAAACAGTTTCTTCTAAGAATACACACTCTTTCAAACAATCAACAACTTCCTTTCGTGGCCACCATTTTGAAATGAGATTTCAAGAGTGTTTTTTTGTTTTGCATGCATTATAACCTATTCTTGCTGGCGGCGGGGACCTGTTTCCACCCAAATTCATAACACAGCGAAAAAAACTAGCATTGCATATTTATTATTTGAAGTCGCCATCCCTTTTACAAAAACGTATATTGCAAGCAGCGAACCACTACAGCGTCAATGCATAAACCTGGCACAAACTACACCAATATATGATACATAACAAATGCTCTTGGCATAAATTAGCGTTTTACTGACAGGCAATCTAACAATTTACCTTTTGAGCAACTACCACCACCTAAAAACTTAAACGAAACGAAATGTAGAAATGGACGCAAAAAAATTCACTGTAGCCGCTACAAAATGGCAACAGTACTCGATAGCCAACTTCTCTTCCATTGGAGGACGCCTGGCGGACACCGCCTTTCGGTGCTTATTACCTGGTGGCACGCCATGCGTATTATTTTCCCAAACCATGCAAAGCGGTTTGCTGTGGAGCTTGAAAGAAATCCAACCAACAAAATCTATCCAACCAAGTTGCTGATCGGCTTAGAATGGCAATGGCAACCTCTTGGCGAAGATAAAAACAAGTGCACATCAGAAGCAGACGTCAGGCACGTACGTATGTGTGTATGCACGAACAAAATGGCAAATTTTCAATGAGATGAAACTTGTTTTATCATCAGGAACTTGCCACTGGCTTAATTAAAAAACAGGATGGGTAAATACAGAGTACATAATGATCAGTAGCTTCAATCCAATATACTTGAAGTGCTTGGAATTATTAAGCGTCGACATCCATTGGAAGGACAATTACTTCTCCTTCTTTTTCTCTCTTTCTAAGCTGTTAGGTAATTTAATAACAGTACAAATGAGATACAAGAGATAGAAGAAAAAATGTATTCACGTCCTGCGTCGTTTATAATGAAGGACTTGCAATTATGCCGTTTGCTTGTACCACCAGGTGATGACATCAACGACTGCCGAGCCCAAGGGGTAATAGGTCTGCTTTGGGTGAAAGGCGACAGGATCTTGTTCAGAAATGTTATTTTTGCAGCATGAGGTCGTTATTGTACTGTACTTTGCTACTCGATGATTTTATAATTTGGGTGCAAAGCAATGGGTGCGCTTAAAAAAAAACTGCGGGGATTACTCAGAATTTGCAGAATACCTAGAGCGATAATTGTTATTAAATTGTAGCTCGTGCTATGTATGGTTTCCTAATTCCATGTCCTGATTGCGTATACCTTCTTAAGCAATAACAACTTAAATACATACTATGTACTTTATTGTGTACTGAAAATGTAAAATATAAATAAATAAAAAAGAATCTAAAAAGATGCAGTCAGGAATGGTGTTCATTCAACGATGAGATCCTCCATTATTCTGTTGAATGTTTTTGAATATTGTACTTAAGACATGAAAACAAATACCATTTCATTTTGACATGGGAAATTCTGATAACTTGGAATTTGATATTAAAATACCGTGACATTATTATTTTTCTTCACAAGCATATTCATACATATGAATTAGACGACCTCATCAACCATTACGACATTTCATTCTCTGTGCATTCTGCGAATGTTAAGATAATGATACATCTGTTGGTATCTATTGTGAAACGCAAGAATACTATATCATTAACCCTTCTAATAATTACATATTTAGTAGCAGATGGAAGCATGTCATGTGGGCCCTTCAGTATACTTGACCTCCCTCTACTTAATTGCAATTGAAATTGTAGATCATAAAATTGTACGATCTACCTTATTACAACATACACACGTGAATATATAAATAAATACATATATATATATATATATATATATATATATATATATATATATATGCGTGTGTATATATATATATATATGTATAACTTAGTCTTAAGCAATTAATTTCCCTTTACATTTCTTCTTATATAATATTAACAAAACCGTTATCTTTATTTCGCATTCTTACTTGTTGTTCTTACTTAACTTAACTTAATATGCTGAAAATTATTCGAAAACAATAAGAGCTGTGAATTAGGTGTTATATATCTGCTCATTAGTTTCTCTTTGTAAACAAAAGAAAACAATATTGTTTGTAATAATATTATTTATACGTAACAAGAGCTTAATTGCTCCGTAAGTTCAGTCTGTATCTGAAAGTATCGCTCATTGTACAATAGGTGCATTTGTTGTCTTAATGTTTTGTCGCTATTGTTAAAATAAAATTAATTTTTTGTAATCGAATAATTCTAAGCAAATATATGAAATTGTGAAAGCAATAAATCTTTCACTGGGGCGGTTTTAAACCAACAACACAACACATTTTTTAATACATCGTATTTGTACATGTTTTAAATTTTGCTTTATTTGCAATAATTGATTTAGAATATCTATAATTGTCAATTTCTCCTTTTATTCACACACATACAGTATATAACCTCTGTTTGAATACTTCCAAAATCGGTTTTCCCTGAATAACATCAATAGTACTTTATAAGCGGAAGTTTATACAATAAGGGATATACAGAATGTATGAATATATGAAATCGATGGCATGCGACACGGTGATTTTTCAATCCCCAATTCATTCAATTAGAATTGTTCACCCTTCAGTAAATGTCTAATCCGAGAGCCGACACTCCCACCTTGATACGCCTACAAAAAAATCACAATTTTAAAGGGATGTAAAGGACCATTTTCCACAAGGACGATGCACGGTGTGATGAACGTTATTTAATGCTAATTCCTTTAAGTTCCTGCGAACAACAATTATTTTATTTTTATTTGAAACATTTTATTATTGTGCCACGCGAGCCCTCTCAATGAAACCAAATACACACAGCCCGTGACTGGATTTAACATCTGCACTTTAATTATATAGTGAGTCTCGTTTTCCTGCACACCCAAAAAATAATTTTACTTATATTCTTTAATCTTTTATCTACCCATATATAGTGCCTGCATTAATCATTTGGCTAGTGCATGCAAAGAAAATGACAATGATGTTTAAAAATCAAATTTATGATATAAGTTCAGTTTAACACCTGTTCTTTAACTTCCTAAGTATCAACAAAATATTGCCGTTCGGAATTTACTAAAACCTGCTTAGACAATAGTAAACTTAATCGGCGGTTTACAGTGTAGGTTCATTAAAACTTGCGTTATTTATTAAATTCAAATACAATATAGATACAAGAGATCAGGATTTCTATTAAATCATAAAAGGTATATAATATACAGTTGTTACCGATCATTTACAATGCACTTAGTTGTTGCATTGAATTAAACTTGCTATAATTAACTTTTTACAGCTTAAAATTAATTTTCTAAAAAATAAAATGTTTAAAATCGGATTCGCTTCTTGGAGAAGGCCCCAATACAGAGCATCATGGGTTTTCCTTAAGGTTATATTGCGGAACTTTAGAAGACACAGTTATTCACAATTTCTTCTACTTCAATTTTTGAAAATGTTTAACTGAAATATTAAAACCGTACGATGGTTGCCTTTTATATTTCGGGATTGGGAAACCCTAATATTGCAATCTGGCAACTGCCAGCTCTATCGTAAAGTTTGAGATTTTTGAGGTTATACGTACTTTACAGTAACGTATAACAGTAACTTAAAAGATTCATCTCGCCAAAATGGAATTAAATCGTGAAAATTTTCTTGAGATTATTTTTTACAACTTTCGAAGTGGATTAACTCAACAACAGTGCATCGATGAACTTAATTCTAGATTAGAGCTAGATGAAGGATCAGTGTTTATCGATGGTACGGTGAATTCAACCGAGGTCGTAGTTTACTCCAATGCGAATTTCGTGAAGGTCGTGCAAAATTAGTTGTTGTTCCGGAAACCACTGATGCTGCGCGCCAACTGATATTGATCGTCTTGTGACCTATCGTAAGATTGAGACAACTTTAGGCATTAGTGGGACCAGCATACATTCAATCTTGCATGAACATTTGACCGTCAAAAAATTTGTTCGCGTTGGAACCCACACAATTTGTCAATCGCTCAAAAAAAGGCTCGTGTCGATTGGTCGAAAGAAATGCTCCAAAAATACGATCGCGGTGCTTGATTGAATCCAACAAAAGTTGCTCGCGCACGAAGCACTTCCAAGCAAATGGTCGGCTGTTTTTCGGAAAAACTGGGACATGTCGCAACCGTACCACTAGAACAACGCAGAACAGTCAATTCTGAGTGGTACACAACCATTTGTTTGCCAGTTGTCTTCCAGGAAATCAGGAAAACGAACCGCTGAAGACGGATGATTCTTCACCACGACAATGCAATCTCTCACACATCGGCTCAAACAACTGCATTTTTGAGCACTCAAAACATCGATTTGATGAGTCATCCGCCGTATAGTCCTGACTTGGCACCGAATGAATTCTTTTTATTCCCGTTCATAAAAAATAAAATGAGAAGTCACGTTTTTCGACACCTGAAGAAGCGGTTGATGCTTTCAGAATGCATGTTTTGGAGATACCTCAATCAGAGTGGCAAAAGTGCTTCGACAATTGGTTCAAACGCATGCAAAAGTGTATAGATCTTAATGGGGAATATTTTGAAAAACAATAAAGCTATTTTCGATGATTAATATTTGTTTTGTTTTCTAATCCTGAACTATAAAAGGTAACCTTCGTACTTTAGAGAATTCATACTTTCCGGATTGGTTGAAAACACCTTTGGCAAAACAAACTAACTTAACTGAATCTTAAAAACAACATATGAATGTTTTTAATTTTTTCTAACTATCACAGGGTTTAGCCCCCGGCTCGATTCTGTTCATATATGTAAGACTGTGGCATTGTTACTGAAGTTGAACATCTACTTGCGTGCTTAAACGTAGCGTAACTCCAATTGTTCAGAAAGTTAAAGCTTAGTAAACTATGAAATCTATTGCACTATTATACGAGATGTTTCTTGTAATAACTCTGCCTTAAAATTCAAACAGAAACTTGAAACAAGCAAAAATAAAGATACAAATTCATTCTCCGCAGTGCAGCGGAGTTTGTTACACCATAGAGATCGCTTGTCTTTGTGTGCAGGGATACAGAAACTAGACATTACGCTTAATAGATCGTCGCCATGTGATAAGTAGTGTGCTAAGTAATGTTTTGAAATTTCTAGGTTATTTCTGAAATCTGTCGCAGTATAAAAATTGTATTAATGTTAAATTCGTAACGTTACTAACGATTGAACTAAGCCAGCAAAATATTTTTAAGTAACATTTTGAATATTTAATTTTGTTCGAAATGTTTATATGTGACGTTTCAGACGCTTTGGTCAGAGTTGAACTTACTGATATTGAATCAGCCGGGCATACAAAGTTCGGTAAAGGTCTTTCCCTGGTCCTTAGATTGACTATTAAGGCCGAAAAAACCGAATCTGGTTTCCTCCACATTATCATCTTTATATTTACGGGAAAAATTTTGTAAAATAATTTCTTTCGTTCGTCAATTATACAATTATAATAACATTATTATTAAATGTTTTTACTTTTCAAAAGCTTGCGACGCGTTTGTTTTCTTAGATTTATTTGCTTTTATTCTGCTATTACAAATTAAACATTCGATTTGATTTAGATTTTTGATTGATTGAGTCTTCTCCGATGTTCTGTATAAAAAACCAATCCCGTACCTATTTCGATCTTAAATTACCACGACGAATAAAAAAAGTTGACCCGACGTTTACTTTGAAGAACTTGAGAAATATATATTTCATGAAATTTGTTAACGCGTGTTTTTTATACGAATTATCAATGCTATAAAGAGTTTTCCAATAAGAACTTAAGAACTTTATTTTTTAAATAAAACGCAAATTATTTAAGATTTTTAAAATACTTATTATCCAATTTGGAGCTGGTTCTTTCGTGGAAAACGACAACATTAAACTTCACACCTCTTGAAGTAAATTCGCGTCTGACTTCTAGGCGGAAACTTTTGCGATCCTAGTGTGAAGAATATGTATCTGCGTCTGTAGCGACAGCCAGTTCTTAAGGCCTTACCCACCCCCCAACCACTTCCATAATAGTCCAGGAATGCTAGTTTTTCCTTAATTTAATCCGTAGACTTAATTCGCTAAGACTTATCTAAGTCTAGGGACACTACGGGATCATGGGAAACGGATTGCTGATGAACTTGTTAGGTTTAAACGAGGCATTCGTGGGCAGGTACCCACCTTCGACTACCCGCGTCCCTGGTTAGGGCTTCCGTCAACGGTTGGGTCACCAGACAGCAGAACCAAAGATGGCATGCCTCTCCAGAATGCAAGCTGACCAAGTGAATTCTCCCGAACGTCACCATGAAATCCGAAACATTTCTATTATCTCTAGATAGAAAAGACTGTGGACGACTTTTCGGCGAAAATGTAAGCTTTTTATCACAGAAACGCTTGCTGATTTTCCTTCAAAAGACCAAGAAACTAAACGAAGATTTCTGCCTGGTAGTATAATAGATCAGTTTTTTTGGTTGAGCGCTCCAGCGCAGTCTTTCCCAACCTCCACCAAAAAACAATTATTTAGTTTGAAATTGAGTAAATAGTTATATGACCACCGCAGCACGTTTGCAGGCGTCGATTCCTTGGACATAATATAAAGGACTGGACTACACATTTCGGCTCAATGACCGCTATTATTCAAATTCAATATTGACTTTGAATTCTCAAAACGTTGTCGGCTTGTTGGTGTAAACCAATGATAATAACTAAGGCTCCGTCAACAAGAGCCAGCCGCGTTTAATCACCAATCGTGGCGGCGAATCGGTTGACTTATTTCCTAGGAAAACACACTTACAATATTTCCGACGACATAGTCGACCGCTGTTTCTTTAAGTAATAGAGCCTTCCTCGAAAGACTAAGCTTGCTTTATATAATAGCTTGATAATCGCAGTCCTAATTAATGACACGAACTAAGAAAGCATAAGGAGAGAAAAAAATTGTGCGATATTTGGTTGTTGGAATTCTGAGGAGAAAATTCAACGACGAACTTTATGGGCTGTCTGTCGGCATGCAAATGGTCATGCCTTGGGCCGAAAAGTCCAAGTGGAAAAGACCATTTTGGTCCAGGTACATCTCGGACTATAGCGCCACACAAAGAAAAATAATTTGCAGAAATTTTTTCATTTGTGATATTTACAATGATGAAAATTTTGAATTATCAAGCACCGCAATAGAAACGTAAAAGTAGAATATATAATAAGATTTTGGAATTTCGATATTATTCTATATAAAAAAAGGGTCAAAAGATTTAAGAAATATTAAAATATCTTTCAAATAGTATAATATTTAAATTACTGTTATATTACCATTCACAAAGCCAATTAATGTTGCGTTTTCATGGCACATAGGCACCAAATTCGATCCTTAATTGCTATAATTTTCAAAGGTTCGCAGTACGTGATTTTTCTACTTCGGACCTTAGTTGCCTGCTGTCTGCTCCTACAAATTCGCTGTCAATGCAAATTTTTTAGTATGCCAAGATAATTGAGATGTGTGGGAGAGTGTTAGAAACATAAGAAATTTGTAGAATGGCATAATTGGTTCGACTTAACGATGTCTCAAATCTAGTTCTAAATTTCATATCCATGTATACATTTTCGCAATATATATATTTATTAGGGAAATCTTCTTGTAATTATTCTTACATAAATCTGCCCAACTGTCATCTTTCCATATAAATACGAGTATTGCATACTTATAATGTGCACGCCACATTTGCGAAATATATTTTTAATGTAATGCAAAATATTATAACCTTTCACTCTTGCGAACAAAATAATATACTACAAAAAAAACCAATAAAGAAAGCGCGCGAATATGGCAATGCTGTCAACTGCTGTGGAACATATTTATGAACATTTTGACATTTCTCTCGTGCATATGCGGCGCTTCCCACATTGAACATTTGTCGTGGTCGTGTGTCCTTTCATCATCTAATTCCTGTAAGAATAACAGTTATATACTTACGGATTTTGTTTAAAAACTTTAATTGTTTTCATTTGTCTTTTTCTATTTTATCAATGACCAACGCCAAGCTCAGATTTTACTTCAATGCATATTAGAAATATTTTAAATATTCTCACACATACTCCGAGGTTAGGGAGAAAAGTTAGAATAAAAAGCATTGTTGAACCTTAATATATGAAATACACAAGCATTTATAGAAGTACCTGTGTCAAATAAGATACAATACATGAAAAAGTGATATTCTTTAAAATATTACTTCAATAATGTGCTTGGAAATACGTTTTAATATTCTTTGTGCAACACATAAAATTGTATATAACAATTTTAAGGGTGTTAATTATTTTAGTATTTCGCCGGGTCTGACGAATGCATATGTATTGTTTCTTGAAGTTTGGTGTACTCAAATAAAAAATATCTAGCTCGCTTTTATGTATCATTCTACCATACTATCTATTTCCACGATATTAAAAATATAACATTACATACTTTTAATGCGTTATTTTGAATTTATATTTTTTTAATTTTATAGGTTTTCATCACAAAAATGCCGCCAAAAAAGGGAGAAGATCATGAAAGAAAGCCACTGATCGGGCGTGTTGGCACTAACCTACGTGTTGGCATAGTTGGAGTTCCAAATGTTGGGAAGTCAACCTTTTTTAACGTTCTGACGAAAAGTGCAGCACCCGCGGAGAATTTCCCTTTCTGCACCATTGATCCAAATGAAAATAAGTACCTTTGAATATTGTTTTACTTTTAACCTAGCTTGCACTAAATTATTATAATTTAAGACTGAAAATCTCAGATTTGATGAGAAACACGTTGAAAGAAGAGTTACCTGTTTGCTGGGAAGATTATTATAATTTATGTTGGTTTCTACTTTGAGGGCAGAATAAAATGAACTGCTTTATCTTGCTGGAGGGCAAGTTCTTCATTTAATAGGAGTATTATGTTCTTGAATTTAAAATAGATGGGTGGTAACCTCGGCAGAGTAAGCAAAATTTCAAGCATGTAGTGCATTGCAATTACTCGATCTAAATTATCCACAAATTTGTTGCTTCCTGCCAAGCATAAAGTGTATGCATTTTATTTTTTAACGATTAATGGTGATTATATCAGGAATTCCAAATGATTAAATTTTGCTTTGAAGAGAAACATTCCTGCACGTATCTTGTGACAATATTTATTTCTTTTTAATTTCCACGAGAAAACACCTTAAAAAAGAAAACTACACATAATTTATGTATCAAAACATAGTCGTTAGTAGTTGATATTCGTCAAAAGTGAAAATTTGAATTACTTCCACAATGTTCCAGAACAATATATTTTTTATTTACGCTGAACCAAAAACTTCTTGGTTGAAAGATATAGTACTCGATGTAATACTTTCATTGCCAGCCGATTTATTTGATGAAGTACCACGATGGGATTCAATAATTACTCAATCGCCTTTTATAAAGCAGTTTGCCGTACAGGAAGCTTTAGAAAAATTGGCATTGTTAAAAGGCAATAGGAGAGCCCAAGCGGGGGAAATTGTTCCCCTGGATTCAAGTGAAAGTGAAAAGAATTTAAAAAAATTTGTGGATAAATCTCCAGTACGGATAATTTTAGTTGGAGATAAATGTGCTCCTTTATCTGAAATCGGTGATCTTCTATCAAAAAAATTCAACGCTCCCCTCATAACACCTGAAGGTCTTATTGTTCAGCAACTTAAAATGCGTACCAAAATTGGGAAATGGCTACATTGGAATATTGTGAAGGGAAATGGGGTACCAATTTCGATTATTAATCATCTGTTGAAAATCGAACTTAAAGAGGAAAAATATGCTCAGTGGGGTTACATATTATCAAAATGGCCCATAATACCAGAATTAAACAGAAAAATCAATGTGCCTTGTGTATTTAACGATGCAGATGACTATGAAATTGAAATTCTAGAAAAGTCAGCGTCTTATACAGATAGCACGTCAACCAAACATGCAAAATATTCCTGTGAGAAAATTTTAAACTTTTTTCGAGGACAGGTTTTTGTTAACATAGACGGTGATAAAGAACGAATTTATAGTGACTGTACCCAAAATCAATTAAAACATATACAATATTTATGGTGCACACCCCAGTTCATTATATTTTTAGATAAAACACCATGCTCAAAAGAATTCAGTGTAATTATGAACGACTTTGAAGCATTTTGTCTACTCTATTCAAAGGAAAATGTTATTCAAATAGATTGCCGTATGGGAGTTAATGAAATATATAAAAGTATTTGCAATCGTTTTTTGTACATAAATTACAAAATCAATTACCAATGCACCCGTATAAATATTAGAGCAAATAATATATTAACATTGGACGAACTACGTAATTCGAATAAAATTCTACCCAGCTATAAATGGTGGATATCGGAATTTGGGCGAATGTGCCCGGTGAATCTTTATTTCGGCAGACAACGTTTCTGCTATAATTTTTTTCCAGTATATTACCTGAAATATTTGTTTTTATGTCACTCTTCCAAAGATAGAAAAATGTTCATTGAACATCCAGGTAAGTACATGAATGTACTGCCTACTTGTCGTATTGCAATAGTTGGGCCACATCGAATTGGTAAGAGCACTTTAGCGAAATATCTTTGCACTTATTTTAGAGCTGATATATACAATTCGCATATATCAAAATCGGAAATGAGATTTAAACAATGCAATAATAATGAAACAGTTTTAATTCAAAGGGAAATCACGCACCTAGAAAATGAATACAACTCGGTTTTTTTAACTCTTAAACAAATCAAATTGGAGGAGTGGTCGTTTTGTGTCCTAGAAGTACTTAACGAAGCAATATCAAAGTCATTTAATAATACGTTGAAGAACAGTCTGGATACTGATTGGTTTTCGAACAAGTGCGCAAATGAATACTTTGATATTTACCACAAAAGTGTAACATTTGACAAAAGAATGATCCAATTAATTACAGAAAATTTAATTTTCAACGACACTATTCAGAATATATCTTCTCATGAATTTTTAAAGTGGCTCAATATGAAAAATGAAACTCCTTTTAAACATAGACAATATGTACTTGATTCTGCACCACTGAAGCAACAATTTTGGAAGGAACTATTAGCAAATGATGAGTTGCCTGACTGTGTATATTTTTTTAATTCGCCGTCCTTGAAAAAGATGTATGATTTATATGGTTCTAAACATAACTCTAATTGTGTTAATAAAAGTATTATTTTCCAAGAACTGTCAAATAGTTTTCCGAAGTGGATAGATTCACAAGTTTTGAATAAGGTTGTGTACACTCCGAAGAATACGAGAGTGGATGTCCATTGCGTGCCTTATATTGAACATTTAATTAAACTTAGAATTAGAGAAGGATTGATGTTTTCTGAAAAGAGTGACCTACTACAAAAATTTTTATCCGAAAAGCAAGTAACGTGTATACGTATTGACACAGAAAATCAAACATGGACAAGAACAATTATAAAGGCCCTATCTGATTACTTGAAAACATATCAAGCTAAACCCATAGCGGTTAACAGTTTATTTACGGAACATACTTCATTTGTTAGCGAATATGTCGACGAAGAAAATTATAGTGAAACATTCTCACCAAACTCGTCAAGTAATGCAAGTATATTTGATACAATAAACTCTAATATAAACTATGGATGTTACCAAGACTGGTGCCCAGTTTTATTAAAAAATAATAAATGTCTTCTAAAAGGGGATGTGCGTTACGCTGCAGAATATAAGAATAAAATATATGTAATGCATTCTGAGAGCGCTTTACAACAATTTCTGGCGAAACCATCTACCTTTTTAAGTTTTAAACCTGAACCTCCATTACCGAAAATTGTGATTCTTGGGTTAAATTTTAAAGCTAAAGTTAATTTCGCAGAGAGCTTAGCAACAGCATTTTGTGTACAGACAATTCCCTGTATGCAAATGTTCACTAAATTTCCTTACGTGGATAAGAACGGTGAAGAACTATCCACTAAAAGTGTTGCAGAGAAGTACAATAAAATAAAAAATCAATTCTTGCATGAGCTCTCTATTCAACTCATAAAGGGTGGTATTATCTATGGATTTCCTTTAATAAATGAACAATTTAGTGATCTTCTTAAAAACAAGTTATATCCTGAATGTGTCATTATACTAAATGATCAAGAAAAACTAGAATTTGCGGTCTATCAATATTTGTTACGAATAAAAAATGTGAAACATGCTACCAAGTGTTACAGTAATTCTAAAATAGCAAGTACTGAAGTAGAATTTGATTGTAATTATATATGTAATGTTAATGAAAACGGATCTCACATAAAAGATAAACACAGGGCAAGAAGTATAGTGCAACAATTTTTTGACGAAATAATAAAAATGGAAGAAACTTGTTTAAAACATCACATTCCTATAATAAAAATTCAAAAATTGTTTAAACGTCCAGAGATAATAGAAAAATGCGTAAAAAGAATAAATCAGAATAAAAGCCGTGCGGCATATTTTGAAAATGTTAAATTGATATCGCAGGAGGACAGTCAATTACTTCTTAATTCTGGATATTATTTGTTTAGTCGCTTTAAATATTCATGCCCTGTGGATGTTGGACGACTGATAACAGTAAACCATTACGAAGGCAAAAGAAATCAAGGGAATGTATTCCCATGTATTTATCGTGATTTTATATATTTTCTTAATGGAAAGGATAATTTAAAAGCTTTCCAAAATAATCCCCTCGACTATATTAATACCTGTAGTCCGCCGCAAATTAATTATCCATTGAGAATCGCTGTATACGGGCCACCAAAATCAGGAGTTACAACTCTCTGTAAAACTGTATCAGAAGATTTGGGACTCCGTATAATATCATCGAGGGATTTTCCTTCTGGTACGATTTTTGATTCTGACATAATTAAACATTTAAAAGTACATAACTCATCCACACCAAATGGTGTTATCTTGGATAATATAGCACTTACACCAGAGTTTCTTGTGGATTCGGCTAGAAACAATGTAGATATAAGCGTTGTTATAATTCTTATTCCAAGTTTAAAAAAAGTCTTAAACAATTGGCTTGATCAAAGCACCACCGTGAAAAACAACCCCGAAATAACTTTATTAAAACTTTACAAACAATTTTGCGAGAAACTTAACTCCATTCGTCGCATACGGGAATCTAATCATACAAGTCTCTTCAATATACACTATCTAGATTCTGATGCAAACACCTGGCTAATGTGGAAAAAAGTGAAGCATCTAATAATCAAAACAACAAGAACAATGTCAGGATATAAATTGAAGTTATTGAAAAATCGATGTACTAACGTTACATGTCTGAATTTATTTTATGAAACATTGGAATTCAAACGAAGTTATAATCATTATTATTGCCAAGTATGCCTAACATTGGGAAAGTTAAATGCATTTAAATATCATTATGTCGAAGTAGGACCAAACTTTTATACAGATGAATGCCAGAAAATGTACGATAAGCCGTATAGCTACCTTAACAATTGTATCTACAAAAACTTCAATTTTTCTAAACCGTTCGAATTAAATGGATTTATCGAACCGCTGACGACACAAAAGAAATACGCTATGTCCATGTTTCAATATAAATCAGTTGTTTACTGGACTTGTTCGGTTCATACTATAGACTTTATGATGAATGCCGCCCAATATGATGCCGATTGTGACAGAAATAAACCATTATTTATACCATTTTTAGTGACGGGTTATGTGAAAAATTATATTGCATACGAAGGCTACTGTCCTGTTGAGTATCTATCTTGTAAACTTGTAAAAGGAAAGATTAACTTGTCTGTTTATTACAGAAAAAAGGTAATTTTGTACCTATTTATACAATATGTATACTTTTCCACAATCACTAACAACACTATTTATTCCAACATAAAAAAAAATACTGAAAGCCCAAATAAACTAAAGAGCACATTTACATAAAGTTATCATTCGTTATATCAATTATATTATGAGTTTTTATTTTGTAGGTTTATTTAATGTCTAACAAAGATAATGTAATTCAGTTTTTGTCTTATCCTGAAAAATACCGAAATATAATGTTTGACTCATGCTTGCATACGGACAAAAACGAAGACAAACAACTTTGTGGTTTAAATAAGAACAATCTTTTAGAAGTGCTTTACCATTTAGCTAATGTTAGACCCAAGCATTTTACTCTCTCTGCAAAGCAGTCAGCTACGTCTTACCTGGCACTTAAAATGAAAGCGGAAAACACTTATTCAGTAGAAGATGACTTTTGGCAAAGGAGCTTGTATATTTTTACTCAAGATTGTAAAGCACTTGATAACCGTTTAAAGAAATTTAAGAAGACGGCGAATTCCTATACAACATAATCCCAAAATTTATAAAGTCAATTTCTTTTCAATGTTATTGATATAAGATAAATATAAAATTCCACATCAAAATATGTACTTATATGAGATTTTTTCAGCACATAGGGTTCCGGTACCTGATGAACGATTTGATTTTCTTTGTGAATATCATAAGCCAGCAAGGTAAAATGTAATTACCGAAAAGAATTTCCTCATTTTAAAGAAACGAACATGGTTTATACATAGCAAAGTGCCAGCTTATTTAAATGTAGTAGATATTGCTGGCTTGGTTAAAGGTGCCGCCGAGGGGCAAGGACTTGGCAACGCATTTCTTTCACATATTAGTGCCTGTGATGCAATTTTCCATCTGTGCCGTAAGAATAATTTCCTGTCTTCGTAATAAATAAATTAATCTGTTTTTATAAAAGGTGCCTTTGAGGACCCTGATGTTACACATGTAGAAGGTGAAGTAGATCCTGTTCGAGATTTGGACATCATATCTGAAGAACTTCGTTTGAAAGACGAAGAAAAACTTCTTCAAAATTTAGATAAACTAGAGAAAGTTGTTGCTCGTGGTGGTGACAAAAAATTAAAGCCTGAATACGACTCGCTTGTGAAGGTTAAAAATATCCTTGTCGATGAAAAGAAACATCTGCGCTTTGCTGATTGGAATGCACATGATGTTAGTTATTTAATTACTGTATCACTTTTTACATTACTTTACATATTCACAACATTTTAGAATACATTTCTATACTTATATATTACTTACTAATGGAGATTAAAATCACAAATTCCATGAATGTGTAATGAATAGAAGAAATATGATAATAATAATAAAAAATTGAGTGTTCATAATAAATAAGGACTAATTCATATATTAAATACAAGTCCTTAATTATGTGAACACTCAATATGAAAAAATGATCGCGCGCTAAACGGATATTTTATCAATCCATTTCTTTAAATCAATGACTATACATTTATTTGTGTTAAATTATTTAAGATTTATTTTATATATGGAAAAGAAAGCTTAAAGTTTATGTTTTTGTCAATTATTTATTTATTTATATTTATTTAATTCGCTTCTTCCATTTAGATTGAAACGCTCAACAAGTACCTCTTTCTCACATCGAAGCCTGTCATTTACTTAGTAAACCTCTCTGACAAAGATTTTATAAGGAAAAAGAATAAATGGCTAGCAAAAATTAAAGAATGGGTTGATAAAAATGACCCTGGAGCTACAATAATTCCATTTTCTGGTCACTTTGAGCATGATCTAGCTGAAAAGGACGAATCTGAAAGAAAGGCCTATGAAGAAGAAACTAAATGCAAGTCGGTTTTGGATAAAATAATAGTGACAGGCTACAAAGCACTCCAGTTAGAATATTTTTTTACTGCTGGACCCGATGAAGTTAAAGCATGGACTATTCAGGTTTTAACAATACGATGCCCACAATATTGAACTAACCACTCAAAAATTTTAATTTTAGAAAGGAACCAAGGCTCCACAAGCTGCCGGTCGAATTCATACAGATTTTGAGAAAGGCTTTATCATGGCCGAAGTAATGCATTTCAAAGATTTTAAGGAGGAAGGATCTGAAGCAGCTGCAAAATCTGCTGGCAAATACAGGCAGCAAGGACGTAACTATGTCGTAGAAGACGGCGACATTATTTTCTTTAAGTTTAATGCAGGCGCCGGTCTAAAAGACGCCAAGAAAAAATGATGTCATGTTGCTGTCGTCCTTTTAATAATGTTTTATTTAAACTTAATAGCGTACTCGCAAAGCTTTTGCCCTTGATTTTGTTCTGCTTTCTACAAGTTCTTTTGTAATATTGAATTATGATTTCTCAAATTAATAAAATAAAAAAATTAAGGAGAGAGATGTTCTTTAGCAGTCGATTTTTTTAATGAGTTTATCCAGTTATTTAATAATTTTATTCAGATATTTAATTCCCTTAAAACAAAATTTATTATTACAGGTAGTATACCGCACTCCTCCAAATCCAATATATCATTTCGCGAATTGGGTGTTAAGCGAGGGCTAACCATCTATAAGAAAGAATATACATATTTAAAATATAGAAGGAATTTGTGACTTGAGTATTCACAAAATATGAAATATATGGTTATTAAGCGAATGAGTTATTTAGGATGTTTTATTTAATTTAGGTATTGCGCGTGCAATGATAGAATGTTAAAGTATTGCATTTTCGGTTTACATGTACTTGGCCATAAATTTATACTTACTGTTTTAATAGCATTCCGTTGCTTTGTGCAACTACAAAAAGCAATTAATATAGAAGCTATGTGAGGACGTTCTATACGTAAGCAATCTTCAGCTATTTCAATTAAATTTATGTCACTCACTAAAGGACAACCCTAAAAGTAAAAGCTATAAACTGGGAACAAAAATATAATGAAAAAAATTACCTGTATTCTGAACAATGTTTTCATTAATATATCTTCCTGTTCAAACGATCGCATTTTATTTGCTTTTTTAAATGGCATTTTTAATACATAGTCCCAAGCTTTAACTAACCCTTCAGTTTTTAAAATGTTGGTATTACATGACAATGCATCTACGAGGGAGTTCAGCTGTTGGATCATGTTGTATTTAACCATTTGTTTAAGTACACCGTTCCATATTTTTGGAACATAAATTTGGAATCCGAGGCATATGTTGGCAATAACTTCCATTGCGAAAGGACTGTTGGAATGATTTTGCCATATTCTTTTAAGAATAGTTATTTTATCATAATCAGCGAATTTTTCCAAACTAAAGTTATATCCGAGTTGTTTCAAATCGTGCACGCATTTTATAATTATGTATTTTTGCTGACTTAAAATATCTTTGTAACTAGAATTACCGTCATTCAATTGGGAAAAGCATTCATACATTTGAAGTTGCTTGCTGGTATTGACACATCTTCAATAATGGAATGTTTTAAATTAAGAAAGACAAATTATAATTATGTACATACCCGTCGGCCGGAAAAATGTGACCCACCACAAATTGCATGGCTTTGTCCGTTTCCCAGCTTTTAAGTATATAATGAGCCCTTTGTTTAACATTTTTAAAGTGAAGTTGAATCAATATCTTATATAACTTTTAAATACCTCATAACATTTTCAGCATCCTTTGACTCTATCATATGATCTGAATTATTTCCATCTTCATAAAACGTCTCCTCCAATGTAGTGTTTTCGGAAGAAATTGCAGTAAAAGTGAGCCATTTTTGGAGCAAGTTGAACTGCATCATATCTATGTCCAAGTTATGAAGCTCTGCAATTTCTCTACAGACTTTATTGATATCCGGATGTGTAGGTTTTAAAATAATGTCATGATTATACAAGCAATGAATAAGTTCCTTTGGATTCTCAACCATCTGTACCAATCTGTCTTCAACTAAGCCATAAACATGTAATAAATGCTGAGTTTTCAATATAGGATATTTCCTTTTAATTTTTTGAACTGTATCTACTGCCTTTTCTTGGGTTATCAACTCTTCTTCATGATCAATGGCAAACTTGTAACATTCATACAGAGCTTCGACTTGATCTGCACCGTCCGGAGAATGGCTTGCAACGAAATAAAGTATCAGCAATACTTTGGACGTATTTGAGACGTGCTTCACCAATCTTAGAATCTAAATTTTTTAACAAATCAAAATAAATCGCAACACATCAATACACATTTTCAACTTACTGATTGTAAAAAAGCATTGTTTGTTGGTTGCAGATGCCAAACATCCGAGTCTGTGTTACACTTATATTCTGATATAGAATTTTTTACGGCAGACATGCAAAAATAATCCTGCATTTTTATAACGTCGGCTGGTGAAGAATCCGCTTGCAGAACTGTATGCATCTTTATTAATGGAAACCAGCTTTCGCAATTATCGATGTTAACTTCGTTATCTAAACAATTATATTTAGCATTTGAGTTAAAATTCAATTAAAATTGAAATCATACCAAGAATATCTTTAAGAGGTTGTTGAACAATTGGCATAAAAGGCAAACGAAATTTAGAAATCTTTGGTAATACTCCAATTTCCGAGTGAGATTTAAGCCACCAATCCATTTCCAATTGCGATGGCCGATTACGACGTTTTGATACCATTTTGTGTTTTAGGAACAATAAAATACAAGTCCAAAGTTGCATGTCTTCCGGCAGTGCATCAACATAATTAAGGATCTCTATGACGCACAAGTAAAGCTCGTAAAAATAAAAATTAATCTAAAAATATAATTATAGTCATTAGAAAATATATATACGAGTATATATAAATAAAAAAATTAAAACATCCAAGTTCTTACTTCAACCATAAAATTCAGTAACTTCGACGTTAACATTTCCGTATTCTTAATTTCATTAAGGTAAGGCTGACAAAGACTTTTAATTTCTTCAACGGAACTTTTCATAACCAGCTCCTCTTTTCCGAAAGCATCAATTTTGGTTTCAAAACGTAGTTCTTGTAAATGCAACACAGCTATCACCTTTTACAAAAAAAAAAAAAATCAGTCATGTTATATATATATATATACCTATATATATATTTATATATATATATACCTACTGACCTGCGAAACTAAAACCTGTTGAAAATCCCATCCAAAATCTTTACTTAAGCGCTCTAAAAGAACTACATCCAACATATTATTTCGTAATTCCTTCATAAGTTGTCCCATCGAAACGATATCTACGTCCGACTTTAACCTTAGGGACGCATCTTGTTTGCAAAGCTCCGTAAAATAATGTAATTTCATACGACTAAAAAAATTAATTTTAATTTTAAATTAAATTAACAACTTACATACCTCTTCCTTATTGACTTGACCTTCACCATATTTTCAGTGTGAATGTTAAACATTTCCGCCAGTCTTAAAAGATTTACTTTTTGAAGCTCGGATTTGAGATCATACGATAAATTATCTAGCATTAATACAGGGTTTTCATTAGCAACGAGCATAACGAACAGTTCTGAAATTTTACTTATATTATTTTCGTCATATTAGTAGTTTGTGTTTTAGCTACCCAAGAAATTTGGATCCTTTTGTGACAACAGATGTCGAAAAACTCTGCGCAATTGTAACGTTACAAAGTCAACATGAATTATTACAACTTCCGATTTTTTTTGGTACTCCAGTAGATATTGAACAATTGAATACCATGACTTATGTAGTTTAGACTTAACTAATAATTCTAATGAATGAAAAAAACGTTCTTTTAATCTGAAATTGAAATATTAATGTACGTGATTTTTATCATAAACATCCATTTACCTAGAAGTATCAATACTCTCACTATTTTCAATAAAAGATTTGAGCTTAAGAAAGGTTTTAAAAGATGGTTTCATTTCCGTTACGACAAGTAGGAGAGATAATGCAACACATTGTATTGTTGGTGTATGATCCCTGAATTTCTGTGTAGTAAATGTTTTATAATAATCACTTTTTTAGCTGTTCTGAGAATTTTAATATTTACTTTATCCTTTTGGCTTTCGTTATTGCATAGAACTTCATCAAAAACTGATACTGAATTTCGGCGAAAATTTTCTAAGTTTTTGCTTCCTTTCTCCGGTTTGACATTATCATTCAAATGTTTAAAGACCTCCATGTTTATTGGTTATTAAAAAAATAATAGTTAATAAAGTGTGGGAGATTTTTGATTGCTAAACATTTGCAATAATGTAAGGTACTGTCAACAATAAATATTCAAATTAACCGGGACCTAGATTTTTTAGCAATTTCTCTTTCAGCTGTCCATATTATGCTAATTGTCTACAAAAATCTTAAATTTCTTAGTGGGTTCCTTCTACTCAAGAGAACCTTAGCATGCACAGCACAAAGAGTTGCTATAAAAGCAATTCCCCGGTCCCTTTCTAAATTGTGTTATCCAATTATTAAATAGAATAATAAAAATAAATATAATAAAAATAGTATAAGTGACAAACGATTATGTAAATAATAAGTACAAAAACAAAAGTTATACGATTATTATTCAAAGTATATTTTATGCAACACATAAATATTATAGCTCTACCCACCAAATCGTTCGTTGCGTTTTCATTTACATATATCCCCTGCAATGTGTTCACGTCATATAGAGAATTTATGATTTCCACCCACTTTAACATCTCTATTATATCCATCTGATATGAACCCTCACGTTGTAAAGCTTTAATAAAGAGCTGATATGCTATTAGGTACCCTAAAGAGTTTTGATTCGTACCGGCATCCGTTTCTTGATCTTAAATTATTAATTGTTTAGAAAAAAAAATCAGCTAATGTATTATTCGAAGACTTACTTTTCTGACAAAATATAATCTGCTGCGACATAAGTAATATCGCTAAATCAGTAAAAACGTCTGCATTCGATATTGTACATTCAATAAGCTCCATAGAATAATATGCCAGAACACACGACAACTGAATATCATTAATATATTTACACAACTGAAAAATCCCATATATTTTTTCCAAGTTAAGCACTTTTGACAGATCACACACTTTGAGCCAAACTTCTGTAATAGTTATGTCCTTTACTTTTAATTTGCACACCAATTCTTTTATTCCTAGCTTTAGCAGGTGCTTTTGGGTATCAGGCTTTTTTAAATCACATGTTGAAGCGTTTATGTTAAACGTTGTTTTCAGTATATGACAATTTTGAATTTGCTGTACGTTTGTCTGATAATTTTTACTGGAAAACGGCGTGATCAATTTAAAGAATTCAAATAAATTTAAATATGAACTTTCTTCCAATTTGGCATCTTCAAGCACATCCTAGCAATTAACAAAAAGAAAAAGAAGAAAACTAAAATTAACATTCAACATAATTATTTCAAAACTTACCGGAAGAATATTCAACATTTTTTCACTACATTCTGATTTTTCTTCACTAGTTAGACCATTAAAAAAACGCAATGCAACATCCAACTTTCCTTTCCTGGCTAATTCATAGCAACAATAAAAGTGTGCGCTTCCTTGAATTTCGGGCGCTGCTTTTGTGAGATCGCTGATATCATTCACCATATCTGGTAAATCTGCTTTTAAAATTCTAAATACAAGCTTCATGTTGCTATCGGTACTATCAGCTGGCCATCCGTATTTGACTTTCATTATTTTAATGATTTGAACTTCATATTCAGTTTTTATTTTTTGGGCTAGAGCGTGGGTCGAAATACCGAGCTTCAAAAGTGGTGCGACTGTGTCAGGCCATGGTACAGGAGACGCCTTAAAAATAGTTTTACATTTTGCTTCATTTCATATTCAAATACCCACCTGCAGAACGTTTAAAGCACATTCCAACCTAGCATCCTCACTGTGTAGCAATTCAATAGATGCAACAGCACGGTTTAACCACGAACTCTGGTTTTGTCTACTGGCCACCAAATATGTAATATATCTTCGTATTGCCTTCGTTGGGGACTGCCCACGCTCCATGTAAATAGGATACAAGAAATTACTAACCAAGTTCCTTAAATTTGTAATGTGCACTCTTTGCAATATTCCAAAAGCTGTTTCATCAAGGGAATCTTTAGTGTAATTATCTAAAGTAATAATGAGATTGTAGCTAGTTTTCAATACTACTAAGTCCTGGAGAGCGTTGACTAGTTCTCGAAGACGTTCCAAATTTCTCTCATGCTGACGTCGAACATCCCTAATTAGATATCAATAAAAAATGAAGAACACAAAAGGACAAAATTTACTTACGAATGAAGAAAATGTATATCACCAAATATTTCAGCTATTTTTGTAGAAAATTCCAGTCCGATTTCCGGCCAGTGAGTGGAAAATTGTAGCGATCTCACTTTGGAAATGCTCCAATCTATTATATAAGACATTAAGTTTGGATGTGTATGAACAATTGTTGGGACAAAATGCCGGAGCCATTGTATTAAGTGGAATGCTTCGATATTGGCTGGGATTAAGTTCATTAATTTACTAATGCTCAGCGCATCCAATTCCTTAATAAGATATGCCGAATGTCTTTTCCATATTAGACATGCAGTTAAAATATCCGTTTTCATTAACGACGAACACAACTTCACAATATTTGGGTGATAAACAAATCGTTGCCAATCCATATTACATTCATAGGGGTCGATTAAGGCTAAAGTTTTTAAGCGTAATTGCTTTTCTTTTATTTCTTCAATGCACTCTGCATTTTCCTTTTAAAATAAATTTTAAACTTTAGTACAAATAAGGCTATAATTCATTATTACTTACTTCTTCATTAATATGTTTCAATATCTCACTCAAAAACATACTCAAAAGCCGTCGACTTGGTATTTCAAGATTACATAAATTTTTGAAGAATTCTTCATTGTCTACAAGCTTTGACAAATCTACAAGTTTTTTAAACGAACTTTCCAACAAATCAATGTTGTTCTAAAATTATTGCATATGTTAATGTTTTTGTTTTTTTAAAAAATTTGTTTTTTTAATTCACACCTCATTCATTGCACCCATTTCAGAGAGAATCCTCTTGATTTTTGCTTCATATACAGGTTGAAGGTCTAGATCAAACTGTTTACCAAATTCCTTTAATATAAAAATAATTATACCTAAAATTATTTCTTTTTCCACAAAATGCAATACTTCCGCCTCCTCCATATGACCCTTATATATGAGTTTTTTTAGCCGTTCTCCTGGTTGTGTTTCTGATACGAGCTTCATTTCTATTTCCTGAGGCATTCCCTGGGCATTTATATTCTCCCCATTCAAATAATATAAATTTATAGAGCTTTTCGGTTGATTAACAAGCCATGTGGCATTTGCCATTTCAAATTCGTAAATACATCTAAACTCTATACAAATATGCAATGAAAATTTTCATATACTCATACAAATATGCTAACTTAAATTTCAAATTTACCTGGAAAATCAACCAATTTTAATAAACGACATCCCACTTCATTGGGCTTTGTTAATAATAGTAGTTCGACTACATTATCATTGTTTTCCATAACGGTCAATTCGTCAATCAAATAGTTTACATTGAAAGGATTTTGATAAACCAATTTCGTTTGATGGCAAGCTTCCAAAATATGTCCGCTATTAGTTAAGAGGATTCTGGATATAAAAGAATTTAAAGATAACAGCTGCTAGATTAATTATTAAATATAAGTAATTACACGTAGTTTTCTAGGTGGTGTATGCACTTGACTCCTTGAAAAAAATCAGATATAATTACTTTGATATCTTCATTTTGTTCGTGAAACCGAAGAAAACATGTCGTCCCCATTAGAAATAATAGCTCCTGCTTTTCTGCCAAACGCATTATAAAAACCGACGTAACTTCATTTAATATCTTTGTGTGCGTAATGCGCTTGATTTTTACATTATCTAAAATAGTTTCATCGAAAGGGACTGTATCATTCTCCTTGAGAGAAATATTCAGGTGTAATTCAACTCTAGATTCGTCAACGTCAAATAACCTGAAAGACAAATATATACATATAGAAGCACAAAAACTCATATTTTGTAAGTCACACTTTTGCACTAGCGACTGACATTTATAATTTAAACCTAGAATTAAGAAAAACTGAAAAACACAATACAAATCACTCATTTTAACACTTTTCCTATTTTTAAACAGAAAATAAATGTCTACATGGAGACATCTACAGTTCTTCATTAATAGCATTAATATTAATATTTTAGTGACAAATGTAAAAACACCTTACACATCTTGAAAATGTGAAAATTACATTTATTTGGAAACAGTCTGACCTAATAATAATAATAATAATTGTTGGCGCGACAGTGGACAGTGGAACCAGGGCCTAGCTTGCTTATCAACAGTTTTTTGCCAACTCCGAACGGCGAAATTTGAGAAGCTTTCTTAGACAGTTATTACTCTTTGAGTGTTGTCAGCCGGGAATCGAACCTACACCCTTCGGTGTGTGAGCGTCGCACTCTACCCACTACGCCACGACGACCACAGTCTGACCTAGTTGGTTATAATAGTCGTTCTAACGACAAAGTGGGTCTTCGCTCGCAATGAAGTGAAGGAGAAGCACAGGCAACCCCGATATATGCAATTAGGTAAAGTTACTTTACCCTCAATTGATCTTATATCGAATTCGTATGCTTGGCTCTGGTTCTAGAATCTTGTAAAAAGGAAATCTCAAAACTTATACGCTTAACTCTATGTTATACAATCACTGTGTGCCTAAAAATATAAATTAATTTCAATTAAAATGTTCAATTGATATTATCATATCGAGTTAAAACAAAAATAACATGAAAACACAAATCTTACTTGTAGACACTGCCGTTCGTGCATGTAATATAGTAATTTTGATCAACCTGTTGAATTCCAACAATGGTTTTATCCTTCTGAACGTCGTCTTGATTAATGGACCTAAATTAACTTTGTTATTGTTTAAATTAAATTTTTTATAAATTGTACTACAAATTAAACAACGGGATGCCTTTTATGCAGATTCCATGAATCTCTCCATCCGAAAGGCCGCAGATTATAAGATTCCCAGATTGGGATATAGCGATAGCGTCTATTTGCGAGTTAAATCCTAGAAAGCTACATTTGGCAACATTTTCGTCTTCCAATAATACCACACTTTTGTCGACTGCTATAACCATTTTTTTATTCTGTACACTGGCGGAAACTTGTGGATACTTATAGACCTAAAATAAACACAATTAATAATTCTACTTATTGTATTGCTCAAAATATTTACCAATTCATCCCCCCATATTTTAAATATACCATTTGTTGAGAAAGCATTATTTATTGATTCGTCTTCCGCTCCAGACTGTGAAAAATTATTCCACATTTTGAAAACACTTTAGCTACCAATTCACCAAAAGATTCACAGTTAATAATGGAATTAAATATGTCAGCTGTTTAAGTTTGAAAACTGAAAACGAAGTGCGACATCCATCTGTGAATAAGTGCAATTAAATTGAGTTCAGGGTCCATGTCGGCCCAAAATAATCCTTTTTATTCTTAATATATATTTTTCAATTGTGTACTTTATGTATATTTGTCTTATATTTATTAAAAACAATATGGCCTTCCAGAAAATAAGATAAACAAAGATTACTCCACAATTGTGCTTATAAAACCAAATTTAAAATACTTCAAACTACAAGTCGCAAACAATAGACAAAATAGAATTCATGGAATTTTTTAATTACGCCTTTTTTAATTTTATAAAAGAGATCTGAGTCATAACCAGAAACCTATCATAATAAATTTTCTTTAATCAGAGACCAAGGGTAATTCGTACCATTTGGTTTATTTCTTAGTATTGACATTGAACACACTCTCATTTATTGACTTGGCATCACCCCCAATGGTTATTTTTCGGGACTACCAACATACCTCAATTTGTAAAATTGTCGGCAACATTTTTGCAATACGATCCTAATTAATAAGTGCGACAAGTGAATAATACGAAATCCACTATAAAAAATAATATTTAGGTTTCCTGATATAGAAAAATTGAATGTAAGTGTTGTAAGAAGTTCAATGTAAGGTTATTTTAGATATACAGATTACACTAACACGCATGATCTACACATGCCACGTTTTACAACACGCAACCGCAGAGTTATAGATTTTTTCTTCCTCCTGTTAATTTTTATATCTCAAGTCTGATTTCTGTGTTATTTTAGATTGCAAAATGGCCTGTCCACTTGCAACTGAGCGTATTTGGGTGGAAAAATCTCGTTATCACGATGCAGAGCGCGAATACTACGAACGCTTGGCTAAAGTAAGTAGTCTAAGTCTTATTCATATACATCTAATATTTTAGTTATTGCATATATCGTTAATAATATGTTCAAAAAAATTACAAGCTGCTTAAGGGAACAATTAGCATACCAATAACTGAAAATTCTTCCTCTACCGTAAATTTGGATAAAAACAAGAAGAAATCTAGAAAAAATACAGAAAGGTCCCAAAGTCCCGAAAATATGAAGGAAGCTTCAGAAGTTCTTCCAGAAAAACCAACCCCTAGTAATGGTGTTTCCAAGGGAAAAAAGAATAAAAAAATTAAAAGTGCAGAACCTGATTCATCTACTAACAGTTTAATGAATAAAACTCAGGAAAATCCAATTAATACCGACATTGTTGAAGAGACGAAGTCTAAGAAAAAAAAGAAGAAGAAGGCTAACAAAGACGTTTCTGAAAAATTACAAGACGTTAGTCAAAAGGAAAATGTTCCCCCCACCACACCTACGGAACCCAAAACAGATATGCAGGACTCAAACAAAAAAATTAAAAACTCCAAGAGCAAGGTTTAATATTTCGAGATGTTTTTTTCTTTTTTTTTTTGTTACATCGAAATGTTTTATTTTATAATTCTACATTATTTTGTTATTTATTAATTAATTTTGAAATTATTTGAAACAAAGTTGAAGGAAAAAAATGCTGATCTTTATCTCTTTTGCAACATTAGGGTCCGTCATCTAATCAATGTACTTTGGTTTCGGAAATAGCCAAAGCAAGGCAACACATAAAAAATTCCCTTGAAAAGGTAAAAACAAAAATCAAAATTTAAATAATTATTTTTTCTAATATAAGCTTTTTAAAGATGGACGGTATTGCAACTTTAGCAGCGACGCCAGTATCACCTGATATATTGGACCGTTTAGCAGCTGTTGAAAAGGAAAACGCTGATCTGCGTATATTAATTGAACAACTAAAAGGAATATGCATTCAATCTGAAAATCGAGTAAACTCTCTTGAACGGAAATTATCAGCTATAAACATCAACACAAATAAGGCAGACGAAAATATATCTACAAAGAATGCAACTGAAGACAAAATAGATGATGATGATGGCGTCGATCTATTCGCATCAGACTCTGATGAAGATGATGCTAAAGCAGCAAAAATTCGAGAAGAAAGATTAGCTGCATACGCTGCTAAAAAGTCAAAAAAACCTGCTCTTATAGCGAAGTCAAGTTTGGTATTGGATGTTAAGCCATGGGATGATGAAACCGACATGAAGGCAATGGAAACTGAAGTTCGAAAAATCACTACCGATGGTTTGTTGTGGGGGGCTTCAAAGAATGTGCCAGTTGCTTTTGGGATACAAAAGTTAAGCATATCTTGCGTAGTAGAAGATGAGAAGGTTTCTATTGATTGGTTAACTGAAGAAATTGAGAAGCTTGAAGACTTCGTACAAAGCGTAGACATAGCAGCTTTTAATAAAATCTAATTTAATATCGTTGCTCATAACATACAATTTTCAAAGGGTACATAACATATAATTCCCCTATAGAAACTAGAAAATGTCCTTAAAAAAATAAAGATTTTCTTTCCTGGTAATCAGAGTTTTTCTTTTTAATGTGTAAAGGTTTTGACACGTTTGCTTTTAAAATGATGCATCCACTTATCGTAAGCGGGAAAGTCGTTGTAGAAATCACTTGGCAAAGGCATTATCATATGGACACGCCCCGAAAGGCTTACATCGGTGTATATACTCGTTAACAACCTTTGTTCACCTTCAGCAGAGATAACTAGGTATCTTCTGTTTCTACTTAAGGCATTGCGGATAAAGCTGTAAGTATTTTAAAAATAAAGTAATATGTGTCGAGGAAATAGGAAAATCAGCTGTTTTCATGGTTTTAACGAGAAGTAAGGATAAGGATTTTTTACTACCTTAGCTGTGACTGAAGAAATGCAAATTGACACTCACCACCTATTCGTCGATTTCAAGGCTGCATATGACAGTGTGCATAGAGACGAGCTATACAGTGCCATGTCTAGTTTTGGCATTCCTACCAAACTCGTCAGATTGTGTAGGATGACGATGGAGAACTCTCGCTGCTCCGTCAAGGTCGGTACCGAACTCACCGAGACCTTCAATGTCAAAAAAGGTTTTAGACAAGGCGACGCACTGTCATGTGACTTCTTTAACATCATCCTCGAGAAGATCGTGCGTAACTCACAAGTCAACACCAGAGGCACGATCTTCCAGAAGTCAGTTCAACTGTTAGCTTACGCTGATGACATGATGACATGACATGATTGGACGAACACAGCGAGCCGTCAATGAGGCGTTTGCTGGCATTGAAGCGGAAGCGGCTAAAATGGGTCTTGCGGTAAATGAGGGCAAAACGAAGTACATGCTGTCATCAAGGAAGGACACACAACATCGACGTCTCGGACGGAGCGTCACACTAGGCAGCAGAAACTTCGAGGTAGTTAAGGACTTCGTCTACCTCGGTTCCGCGGTAAATAGGGACAACAACATCAGTACCGAAATCAAACGCAGAATCACTCTTGCCAACCGCTGTTTCTTTGGGCTCAAGAGGCAATTGAGTAATAAAGCCCTCTCTAGAAGGACTAAACTAGCTTTATATAACAGCTTGATCATCCCCGTCCTACTATATGGCGCAGAATCTTGGACGTTAGCAAAGGCGGATGAGGAAGCCCTTAGTCTTTTCGAGAGAAAAGTTTCGCGTGCGACTTTTGGTCCTGTTTGCGTTGATGGCATCTGGAGGAGAAGATTTAATGACAAACTCTATAGGCTGTACAGCGACATGCGCCTGGTTAAGCGTCTACGGATACAACGCTTAAGATGGCTAGGCCATGTAGAGCGTATGGACACCACTGCTCCGGCCTGAAAAGTCTTTGAATCCGAGCCATTGGGACAACGCAACAGAGGACGACCTAGACTGAAGTGGCGCACACAAGTGGAGAAGGACCTCAACCAACTTGGAGTGCGCAACTGGAGACAGCTGGCGAAAGATCGTGCTGGCTGGAGAGGCATGTTGGTTGAGGCCCAGGTCCACCCCGGACTGTAGCGCCACAAGAAGAAGAAGAAGAAGCTGTGACTGAATAATTGATAATTTGCGAACTTGTAGGTTTTTGCTCTTAATAGTACACGTACTAAAACATTGTGCTTGTACTTATCCGGTATTTAAGTCTCAAGACATTTAATAAGTAGCTTAAGAGCTTTGTTTGAAGTTCAACTTTTTTTCTAATGTGGGTCCTGAGCCATGTAGGGATTAAAGGCAATGAAACTGATGACACCGCTGCAAATCTTGGTCACTGTGCTCCTGTCTTCTTGTTCGATACCAACAGCAAACAAGACCTATCAAGATACATAAAACACAAAATTAAGGCTATCCAACTCGCTGACTGGCAGAACTATCAACACCACTATTCGTGCATAAATAAGGACAGATCCAAACCAATGTACCCTACCACGACATCAAAAGCCATGAACTCCCATTCGCCAGAATGCGTCTAGGGCACACTGCACTAACATACCAACATCTTCTCTAAAATGAGAACCCACCAGTTTGCCACTCAAGAATGGATATTAAACACGTCTTGGGCATAGGTGATTGCCCAACATGTATTTCGACAACCCGGACTCTCAACCTCAGTCCGGGTGAACCTAATCAAAAGCACATTCTTAAAAATCATGTTATAACCAAATCTAATTTAAATATTTAGCTTTAATCGTTTATATACTTAGAGCCGAAAGCCCTCGCAGCTAGCGCTCATTTTGTAATATTTAATTTATGTATTTATAATCATAGATTAATAAATAATAATAATAAATCGTATGCAGTTAAAAAAGGAAACATTTTTTTCTCAAGGTATTTGATGTTATATTTCCGTTTAAAATGGTGTACAAATATTTTTCTTTCATTTTCGTTTAAAAATCATGTATATCGCTTAAATCTAACATGTTGATTTTATATACTGAATGTTTTAACTCCGTCTAATGTATTTACTACAAATAATAATTTGGTGTTCCTCCAAGCAATGTTAACAATATAACAAAAGTGTGAAGCAGGTGTACAGTGTCAATCATAGTAGTTTCGAAAAGTAGTTGCAGATATTATATTGCGCTAGCAAATACATAAAAAGGTGAATTAAAACAAACAAATAATATTAACAGTATCATAAACAAACAATTTGTACATATATTAACATAATTTGCATAAGTCAAGAGTAGGTCGTAGAGAACACAATTTATTTCAGACGGCGTTTATTGCATTTCCATAGTTATAAATATATCTAAATATATATGCATTTTTCAACTTCAGATACATTAAATCCGGAGCATTTTTATTGAACTAATACTGAATCTCCTCAATTAGTGTGTGCAAAGCCAGAGATATTTACGCTTATGTACACACACTTGTGTATTGTAAAGAATTAAAAAAAAACAACATAAAACTGAGCTTCAAATTTTAAAAATAGAATTATTGTTTGACAATAGCATATACTTAAAACAAATAAATTTTCACCTCAATAAATGCATGTGTATAAACATTCAGTACAAATTGTAATTAAGGTTTTACCTTTGAAATGCATTTTTTCTTTTTTTGTCTGTGCTTAAACATGGAGTATTTTAAAACAGATTTGAAATTATTTTATATAGTAAGCATTGACGGCGTGAAATACATATTAGAACATTATAAAGAAAAACTCAAAGTAATGGTATAGATCGAAATAGTTTTCCAAATGATGTTCAGTTAGTGTTTGAAATCTCATAATTGTACGTCATTTGTTACTATTTGTTTTTAATTATTAAAAAAAAAATCCTATAAACATATTACACAAGATTCGAACTCATTGCCTATTTTCCCCGTATTTAAGAATATGAAAGATGAGAATGATTTAGACCCTTTAACTTATGTTCATATTCATAAGTGAATTTTTTTTTTTATTTTTATTCATTCAATACGTACATTTATAATAAGTTACAGCAATTGGCAGCAATGAGATTTTGTTTTTGTGGGCTGTCGTACTTCTGTTTGGCGTTGTTTCTTACGTGATGATATATCCCTGATAAGATCGTAAAACACCTGTCCAAAAAAACAATTAAATAAGACCTTAATTGGAAAAATATTTAAAACGAAATAAAAATTAAAAATTAAATGTAAGAAAATTAGCTATATAAATTACATACAGAAAATAAATGTATCTATATATTTCAGGGCCTCAAGTTTTCTAATCATACCGCTTATACCAAATGACAAAATTTATGTTTACATTTGACCGCACCTACATATATGTATGTATGTACTTAGATTTTTTTTCGTTTTCTTCAATTATCTTTTTTTAAAAATGATTTTATGCTTACTTGATGTTTCCCTATGCCTTGCATCCCATTTTATAAGAATACATACTGTCATGTTATACAATATTCGATTGTTCAATTTGCATTTCACATTTATAAGTTTTTTTTTTGTTTTAATTTCAATAAATGTACACATTTTTTCTTGTATATCGGAATAAATGAAAACAGTTTACTGCAATCGTTAAAGAACAATAAATAGGAACATAATTCCATATTTATTGACGATAGCGTTGCAAATCAGTCTTTGGTGTAAGAAAACCGTTTTTAAACATTTTTATTATCTTAACTTATCCAAGGACATTACAGATATTCATCGAATTTTGTGCATTGATTGCATTAATGTGAATTTTCCAAATATAACATTTTAATTACATGTAGCCGCAATGCTTCTAAGTTCAAGATAAGAAAGTCGATTTTTAGTTACAAAATACGACAAAATGATAATGTTGCTGATTATGATGGACTCATCTGCAGAATACCATCTGTTTTA
Organism: Eristalinus aeneus; assembly: GCA_955652365.1. Taxonomy (NCBI): domain Eukaryota; kingdom Metazoa; phylum Arthropoda; class Insecta; order Diptera; family Syrphidae; genus Eristalinus; species Eristalinus aeneus. The sequence goes on from OY019132.1 coordinate 85,590,904, forward strand.
AATCTAAAACGTTTAAAGAATTAATTGTATTTTACGAAAATGGAAAGATCCCTGCTTTCTAAAATTTTTGAATAACTTATATATGTCACGTAGAATGCCCCAGTCATCGTACATTTAATAAAAAAGTGAAATTCATTCAAATTCAAAAGTCCCATGGCTGATATATATCTTTCTTTAGTTAACGCTCGAAGTCGATGAAATAAAAAACACGAACATTTCTTTCTACTCAAAAACAAAAAAAAAAACTTATAATAAAACAAACGTATAATATATTACCAGAATCTAACGTTTTCAAGTGCTTTTTCATGCAATACGGAATTGTACCTTTATACATACTGTGTAAAAAATATGTTTAATTTGTAATTTCTGATATATTATACATGTATTAAGAAAAAAAAAGTCATACATTAGTTAGTATAAATGAATACAATTTTAAGCGGTTTTTTTTTAAAAGGAAAGCATTTCAGATACGTAGGGTAATAAAAAATATAGAAGGCATATAAAGCCAAGTGTAGCATTAACATAAAAATGCATATTTAAAAATGAAATGTAAATGTTAAACAGAAGCTACAATGTTAAATTATTAATAATTGCTAGTGCTTAGAAAAGTTTAATCTGATTAAGTCTATATGAGCATATGTTATGCACCTATCTAAATTAGTATACACTTAAGTCTCCGCCTCTTGCATTTATCTTTAGCTCGCCCGCTTGTTGTTTTTGAATCTTCAGTTTTTCGTGATCTTATTTCGCGCATCAAATCAAAAAACACCTGTGTGGAGTAAAAGAAAAAGAAACATACCAGTGGTTTGATGAAGGACAAAACAAATGATATTAGATCAGAATTTGCAAATAAACAATTTGATCATAGAAATATTATTTTTATCCTTTTTCCTTTTGTTTCCTTCGCAACATAAATCAGTTTATCAGAAGCGTAAAAACAATACAAATCAATAAGGAAGCAGTTTCTGCAATTCAAAATGTTGTAATTCTTTAACTAATAAAAGCAACTTACATATACATGTACTATATATACTGGTTTCGTAGAATTATAAAAGTGACTGTACATATTTAAAATTTTACAAATAAGTCCTATAAGTTTTTCTTCCACTTCTAAGAGCAATTTTTTTTAACATTTTAATCATATCATTTCGCATTTGAAAATATACATTTTTTTTACTATTCATATTGGGGTTAAATGACATTTTTTTACTTAATTATTACTTAATATTAATCCATTTTGGTATATGACAAGGTATGAGTGCTACACTGCTTAAAAGCAAAATGCATATGGGCACGTACCAAAATGTATATACAATTTTTGATAGATAAATCCAGTTGTCAATAATACAAAAAATAACTATCAATATGGGGTCAAATGCGAACTTTTTAAATTTCAATAGGGTATATAAATAAACTTGAATGAATTACTATTAATCACATTGTCTTACCTTATCTACATTTTCTCTTGTTTTTGCCGAAGTTTCAACGTAAGTTACTTGCCATTGCTGTGCTCGCATTTGACATTCGTTTAGCGGCACTTTGCGTTTATCATTCAGATCACATTTGTTTCCAACTAATAAAAATGGTATGCTCTCATCGTTTTTTACCCTCAAAATTTGTTCTCTAAAAAAATTTTAAGTGTTGAATGTGATTGAAATCTAAGATGTGAAGAATGTGTGAGATCTAAGAAAATAACATTAGATTTGAAACTAATGTTCTTAAGTAAACATCAGTTTTCCTGATGTATTTAAATATAAAGTAACATAACAAGCACACCTGAACTCCTGAGTTGCTTGAAAACTCTCGTCATCAGTTATTGAGAAGACACATAGGAAACCTTCACCGCTTCGGAAGTAATTATCCCTTATTGCTGCATAATCCTCTTGGCCAGCTGTATCTAATATATCTATTTGTACTTCCTCTCCGTCGAGAACAACCTAAAAATCTTTAATGTAAAAAAAACTAAATATATTACTGATTTTTCTACCTTTTTTCTGTAACTATCGGCTTTGGTTGGTTCATAATCCTCAACAAACTCATCATACATGAATTGCAATGTAAGAGCAGATTTTCCAACGCCTCCACTACCTACCATAATGACTTTATGCAAAGCAGGACCAGCCGCCGGTTTTTTGCTCATTTTGGGTTATTATCTTCAAAATACGAATGAATGTTTGTAAATAAAAGAGAAAATGTTGCCTAATTATCGTATTATTTAGAACAGGGAAATAAAAATTCTGTTTTCTACAACTTTGCTTTTTAAGCAGTGGACGCAAATGCGAGTTATATATTTAAAAAAATCCTTTTAAAACCAGAGATTCAGATGCTACCACCGAATGCATGTCTGTGTAAAAGATAGAACTACGCAAAAGACGTCTCTTAGATTAACGCATGTCAGACTTTAAAGCCAGAGAAGGAATAGTAAGTAAAATTTCTCTAACCAAAGAAAGAAATTTGATCATATTCTTCTCTATTTATGCTAATAGTGAGCGCTTAAATACATAAATTCACATATATGGACGTGTAAGCCAGTCAAAAGTTTAAAAATGAAAATACGAACTATATTTATATGTTAAGCACAGCTAAATACTATGCAATAACTTTCTCCAATTACTATTTCAACCTACCATGGTATGTACAAATCCCGTCATACGTACGGGAATGAAAGAATATTAAGATCAAGCCTGTGGGAATCTACTTAACAAAAGGCCATTAAAGAGCACTTCCATTTTTTATTTTTTAAATATGTGTGAACTAAAGAATGTAGAAATTGCAGGGATAATTTTTTAAGTCATACATTTTGGTAGGTCTTTTGAGAACTTTGTCTTCATTAACCCTTTTTTTATTTTAATTTATAAATATATAATATATATAATATATATAAATATTTTTTTCTGAAAGCCTCCAAAAATTTTATTTAACACAATATTACATTTTCTACTATATGACAAGTGATAATTGAAATCAAACATAATAACATTTTATTTACTTAAGTATTTTAACCCAAATGGAAATTTAACTGCATTATAAAGGAATTGAATAAACGGGCTGCTATTTCAGATTTATAAACAACTACCATGACGCCATTAAAAAAGTCATGAAACAATTCTATATGGGTTTCCCCAGAAGTAAGTTATTGTTACCAAAACGGAGCTCAAAGTTGTATGTGACTTATCAATTAGAACAGGCACTGCCCATTTTTGCAGACTATGAAGACAAAATCATAAACTAAAAACATGAGTCACAATTGCTTGCTAAACTTCTTTCACTAAAGAATGTACACAAAATATGTATGTGTATTTAGAGGGAGTTTTCTTGTATATATTTAAATATCATTTAATCATTGCTACAAGGCTGTACTTTTTGGTTGCTATGGTGTAATTTTTGTTCTAAATCTGATTTGAGTTTTCGTTTCATGTTTAATACCCGTGAGAAAAATACACACAAATAAGAATATTAGTATAAACACAATATTTTCAAATAAATTTTTCTGATATTATTTTTATTAAGCTAAATAAATAAATAGGCATACCTTATTAAATTCAATTTGTTTTCAATAATAACAAATCACATTAACCACTAGTTGTGGAAAGACAAAACCAATATTGGCCAACGCCTAAATTTTATTTCAATGACGTTTACGGATATTGACTTTATTCGCTTTCTTTTCTGAAATGGTTAATGCTATTAAATATAATAGCAACTTATTTTGAAATCACTTTCACAACACAATTGGAACAATTTAAAAAGAACTTAATCCGCTATACAGAAAAAAAGCTAGCAGAACTATCCGTCAATCGAATACCCACCGCACCCGTACTCATCATACAATTACGAGTGAGTACAACATAAGATTCTCCTCATAAATAAGACATTTTGTGGGTAAGTTAGAATGAGACAATTGATAATCATTTCCAGTAATATTATCTTTTAGCTGCAAGCATTTAATCAAGATATAACACTATATGGATGTGATATTAATATTTTTATATAATTAATTCTTTTATGGACACCAATTACGTGTGTATTTTGTATAACCAAAGACCTATAGAAAATGATCTAAAGAAGTGTTTTTTAGTAAGTGTTGATTATTACACTGTTTTGGTTCAACATACCAGAAAAGGAATATTATGGATTAACAATTTTTCGTTCTTGCAACAAGAAATGATATTGATTTAAATATATTTAGAAAAAAAGGTTATATATTTAGTAGAATTTCATTATTTTCTATTAACACCTTCAAATGTTAATCATGACCAATAAAATTTGACAATACAAAAAACATTGATCCATAAACCAAGTCGGATTTTTATTGAAATTCACAAAATTTTTTTATTAAGCTAACATTGACAGAAAAGTTCAAAGAAATTATGTTAACTGTTATTTAGAACGGTTTTAGAGAAAGCATTTACGAACGATATGAGCTTTGTGCTTGTGGTCGTTATCTTTATGTATCTTTTGCTACAATTTGTTCCAAATATTGTTTTTAAATGTTTAAATAAAATTCATACATATTTGGTTAAAGTACAGAGCTCCAATTGTTAGATTGATTTAAACCGACCCTCATTTTGCAATAGGTCCGTTCCAATTGCTCTGAATTGCTACGAATGTCTACGAATTTACCAGAAAAACTACTACGTATGACAGAGAGCGCATGAGAGAGCAAAATAATTTCCCTCCCTACGAATTTCTACCGAAGAAAAATCTGTGGGCAGCAGATGGCTGTGAAAGTGAAAACAAAAGAACCTCTGATATTTGATACATCCGATAGCTGTTTACGAATTTCTACGAAAAGTCGTTTCACAAGTTTTGGTAGAGTTACTCTCTGCAAGAGAGATATTAACCCAAACTAATCAACTACGAATTTCTGTACACATATCAATTGGAACAGACCTAATTTTACCCAAACTACTTAACTACGAATTTCTGTACACAAATGAATTGGAACGAACCTATAACCTAGTTTGTTTTCTACACTGATAAGAGACCAATAAGTGACAGTTAAACTTTTAATGGATAAAGCGGAAATCAACTGATCTAAGCTTTGAATCCCCTTCCATTTTTAGAACTGACTTAAATTAAATCATGAAATAATCAAGAATGATAGAAATACAGATTACGCATTGCGAATGTCTGTCACCTTCTGTAAATTTTTTATGACGTAGGCTGAGACAACGGATGTTAACTTTTTATATACAGATGTCAGGTTTGACTGCGAGTTCCACGCGTTTATTTGAAAAAAGTTAAAAGAAAAATAGTTTGTAATTTATTAACAATTAAATAATGAGAAATTTTTGAAAATGAGGTGTACTGTGTTTGGCTGCAATGCAAACAAAAACAAGGGAAAACCGAATGTACGTTTTTATGCGGTTCCAAAACTGTCAAATCAGAAGTCTCGCGTGACGTAAGCTGCGCAGAACGAAAGAAAATTGAACACTCTATTGCGCAATCTCTTTTTCTATCATTCTTGTGAAATAATAGATCAGAAACCAATAAGGTCTCTGTAATAGATGCATTATTTTGAGAAAACGAAAAAAACGAAAGTTAATGGAACGTCTACATTTGCACTCCTTGCACCTCGGCTTATAAAGTAGGATATAATAAGTTTTTTTTGTTTCTCGAAGAGTACTGTATGAATATATAGTAAAATAAAGTAGTTATAATAAGCTTATGACTTAGCATTTAAATATTTTATTATTTGGAATATTAGTGACACTCAATGTATGTATTTGAATATAATTATCATGTTCTTCTATTTGTACTGTTGTTTAACATCATTATACATGCCACAAATGCAAATATGACGGAGTTAATAGAAGCATATAGTCAATATTTTATTTCGTTAAATTGGAAAAACAGATATTTTACACTTAAATAATAAAATAAATAATGGCCTATTCATATAAAATGTTTCAACTTTCATTCTGATGAAATCAAATTTATTGCAGGGTAAACATTTTAATAAAGGTTTTTCAACTTCTAATTTTTTGAGGTACGTACAAAAATCCAAACATTATAATAATATTCGAGCAAACAAATTTATACTAATTTCGTATAGACTACTGCGAATAAATAAAATGTTTCTTTAAAAAAACAAATATCAAAAAAAACATATATCAAGCATCTTGAAATGTTTGCAACACGAAAAATCGTTTACGAGTATGTTTTAAATTTGCTCCGCTAATGTAAAGAAGGAATACTGCGGTAACTCTTTTATTTTTAAATTGTTTTTACTTAAAACTCAGCACATAATGTCTAATTTTACTACAGTTTGCGATAATAGTCTTTAATATACAGCACGAATGTTATTCCAATAAAGTACCAATGGGAGGAAAGAGTCTCGTTGAAGTAGAAATGGATTTGCCAATCTATTTGAATATCTACTTTGAAAATTGCACAAAGAAAGTTATAAATTATACCTAAAATTTGCTCTTCTTAGTCTCTCCAGGTAGCGCTCTACTGATACAGCCGGAAGAAAAAGCGACTTTAGATTTCGGGGTACATGTTGATTAAGGTTTCTCGCCTAGAACCGTTTTCGTCATTTAAAGAATAAAAATCATTTTAACAATGCTGCCAATAGTCACCTTCTGAAGATGCTGGTACGCTATTGTTGCAACTTCAAAGATACACTCTTCGACCCCCTTATCCATATTTTTTCCACGCAAAAGTCTTTCTTGACTTACACCATATTTAAGCAAAATTTCTTGAGGTATGTTTACCGCTTCATTACGTTGTGTGAATGGTGTTGCTCGAAGAAGGTTCGTAATTCCTTGAGCTTTTCCTAGGTGAGAAGCTACATGATCTAGATTTATATCTTTTGCTCTACATGATTCAAGCAAAAGGTAATAAACACATGAAACTGTTTGATCAGCATATTCCTCGATATCCGCGATTGTTACAAATTGCTGGTTTGGGGGTTTCTGCCTTGCATTCACCAAACGTTTGAAATATGTTTTTGTTAGTTTAAAATTATCTGCAAGCTGTTACAGAATTTCAGACTTGCACAATTTTTCAAAATAAGGAAGGTTGAGAAAAAAGCTTACATATTTCAACTCCGATAAAACTGGGTGGTCAGATACATATGATTTGTCATTTTTGTCAAAGCATCTATCGATAGAATCGTGCCAAAATTTTAGTTTAATTTTTCTCATTTGTTCCTCAGATGTCTAAGTGCAACAGATATCTTACTGAAGGTACGTACATATATTTACCTAAAAAAACTTGTCTTAACAACTTACTAAAGTTCCAATTTTAGCTATTTCTACATTAAACGCGCGAATTGTAAATGCGTTTCTCCTCGTGATTCCTTTAAGCAGCAATGTACAAAGAAAATTTTCATAATCATGTTTTCTGAAAAATATTATTTATATAATAACATTTAATCACATTACTACTCAACTCACTCGACCAAGTCTCTACAATATTTTTGGTTATGCAAACATTTTTCATTGGTACTGATGCTTAAACTCCTTCTATCCGGTCGCGGACTCAAAATATTATGGCAATTCGTTCTGTAGACGCATCTGACGCCAATTCTATTCATGGTTAAAACTGACGAAGACATAACCAGAAATGTTTAAGCTAGATGATCTACTGAGTGAACAGCTGATGTCACCTTCAAACAACGTACTTACTTGACAGTCTTGAATGACCGATTTGACAGTTATCATCAAGAATGATAGAAATACTAAATAAATACTAAATAATAAACTTTATTTTAGAGCACGAATCTATTTTAGGATAAGGAAACTAAACAAAGAAATTACAGAGTTTCTATTCAGAAAAAAAAGAAAATATAAAATTGTCCACTAGTTCAAAATTTCTAGTCTTTTATTTCAATAACTTGGTTGTTACATTACTCTTTTGGAAATAAAACATGCAATAATAAAATTTAGTTAAACTGATTTATTAATGGCAATTCTAAAACTTTACACAATTATGATTATTGCTTTACGAAACTCTATGAAAGTTTTTTCCACTCTGCATGCAAAATGCTTGACTTAATGGCTCGGAAAGTAATTGGATAGTTAAATTAACTCAATTGGATATACACTTAAAACTTATTTTATGTTAAAAATTTCTTAAGGCGTGAATAATATTAGAAAAAAAAATCATCTAATAACTTTTTCTGCTTCAATTTGTATGAAGATATTAAACAAAAACAAAGAGCTGTCAAACCAGAAGTCTCGCGTGACGTAAGCTGCGCAGAACGAAAGAAAATTGAACACTCTATTGCGCAATCTCTTTTTCTATCATTCTTGGTTATTATTAACCCCATATGAACGACACTCTATTTGTTTGTTCCGTGACCGAAAACCAATCAGTGATTACTACAAATATACCCAAAACTTGTTCGTATACACTCAAAATGACAATTTCCCTTTAATATGAATTTTATATTCTCCTCAGGCGGTCTGTGTTTTTCTCCTAACCATTCTTCATCTATCTCGTAAAATAAATAAAAAAAATATCTGACATTTCATATATCTGTTTTAATAATAATTTTTTTGACGGTTTAATTGTGCGAATTTCTGCGAAAAGTCGTTTCACAAGTTTCGGCAGGGTTACTCTCTCCAAAAGAGATTTTTATCGGAACTACTCAGCTACAAATTTGTATGTTTGTATGTATGTTTATTGAGCTTTTCATATATACAAATACAATTCAGGTATAAAAATAAATATTCACTTTTGTATTGATTACTGTCGACTTGGAATTGGCCTGGCTATTCCAAATAATTGTACAATAGTAATTCAATAGTACTATTTGATGACTTTAAAATTTCCTTGAAGTTAATCATCCATATCTGTTTAGAGCTGTCTACTCAATATGACAGCAGTACTTAACCTGGAAAAAAAAAATAAATAACAATATGGAAAGGGACAACTATATAAATTTCTTTTCTTGTATTTCACAGATAGTGCTGGCATTATGTATCTCATTCGAAACCTTTTCACATATATTTGGCTTCAGACATTGTGTTAGAACATTAACTTGTTAAAATTATATGCGAATTCAGATACTATTATTATAAGTTAATTCATATACTTATGGTGTAAAATTCAGTCTCATATTATAGAGTGACACATAGGTTTAATAAAGTTAAAAAACAAGCAATCAAATAAAGGTTTTTTAATTCGCAATGTACCTAGAAGTTAAACTGAAAAGAATTCATTTAATTCATCTATGTTTTTTAATGGATTGTCTTTATAGAGCTACAAATTTCTGTGCATCTGTGTCAGATGTTTTTTTATTTTCACTTTGACAAACATCTGCTGCCAACAGACTTTTCTTCGGTAGAAATTCGTAGGGAGGGGAAATATTTAACTCTCTCGCGCCTTTTGTTAGTTTTTCGATGAATATCGTAGACATTCGAAACGAATCAGATCAATTGGATCATACCTCTTATCAATTGTACTTTACATCAGCTTTACATATTGCATGGCGCTGCAGTACATACATAAGAGACCAGGGCATAGCTTCGTTAGTATTAGGAGAAACCTGTACTAAAAAGAAATTTTCGAAACAAATATTTATTCAAAAGATTTTCCAGGGTGTTTGTAACAAAAGTATGATAACTTGGAATTTCTCAGGGGATAGGGAGAAAAATGTCTGCTATGATCAAAGATCTTAAACTAATTCCGTTGAAATAAATGTAATATTAATCATTAAAGTGATGGTAATATTTTGATATTACCATACAGAAAACGCTTGTTAATAATATAACAAATATTGCTTGTTTCCATGTTGTAATTAACTTTAATTAACCTCTGCAGGCTTATAATCCCATCAAGATTGGGGAACATACATATTTCACATAGCATATCATTCTTATACAGTTTGTTATGTTTGTAAGTAACAGAAAAATTATTAACATATTTTTGTAAAGTACAAATTTACAAAATATATTTTATTATTAGTAAGAAACAGCACTAAGTAAAGCCTTTTCTATTAAACTATTATCAATCTTAAAATGTTTTTCACAAAAATCAGCAATCCTTAAGCAGGCTTCTTCAAGCATATTATTGGGAACTGTCAGGACAATTCTTATATAGTTTGGGTACTCAAAACAACTTCCTGGTAGACAAAATACACTTTGTTCATTAACAAGATCCTGAACAAATTGTAAATCTGTTGCGATTGCAGGAAAATGAATGATATCTATCCCAATCATCATATACATAGCCCCACTCGGAAGTATAGGTGTTAAACCTGGGACGTCTTTTAAAATATCATACGCTAATTTGGCATTATGCTGAAAAGAAAGTTTTTAATAAAAGGTCGATATTTAAAAGTAATAAATCGTACCCATAATATATTGAGAATTCCGTCAAAGTAATTTTGGGGTGTCTTTAATAGGATATCTGGTATAGCACCTTGAACTAATGTATTAGCTCCTAATATCCGAGAAGCCATTTTTCTCAATCCAATTGCAACATCTTTCAAACGATCTTTTCTATCGTGGATGATTATCCACCCAGTTCTCCAGCCAGGAACAAGAAAACGCTTTGTGAGACCTCCACAAGATAGGATAGGTACATCTTTTGAAAGGCTGCTAACAGCAATATGGTGAGATCCGGGGAAAACAAAATGCTCATAAATCTGCAAACCAAATTTAAACAAAAGGAGGATTACATGTTTCTATACTTGTTGGAAACTAATAACTGTTACCTCATCTGCAATTATTGGTAAAAAGTGTTTTTCAGCTAAACGTATTAATTTTTGCAAATGTGTTTTAGAGAAGACGCTTCCACATGGATTACTGGGATTATTTATTAATATAGAAGCAGTCCTTTCATCAATGAGGCTCTCCATATGTGTAAAATCAATTTCCCAATTTCGTTCAGGTAAAAGATTGTAATATCGTACCTCAATATCAAGTCCTTCGCATAGGGTTTTATAAAGACAGAATCCCGGCTTAGGAACAAGTATATTTTGGCCTCTATCGACCAACGTCAAAATACAAATCTCCAAGGCAGAAGAGCATCCACTGCATATTATTACATCACTTGATGATACTTGTCCTTGATGCGCAACGTACTTTGCAATCGCTTCCCGAGCTTCTTCATATCCAGTCGTGTGTGCGTATCCATTATATTTTCCACATTCAATAGATTGTTTGATAGATTCAATTGTTTCATCTGCAGCTTTTAAATTTCCAAAAATTGTTGGATCACCTTTAAATGTAATAATTTGGGTTCATATTACATTAATTCCAAACATATGTCAACACTAAAATCCATATATAACGATAAGTTATTACAAAATCTTGATAGTAATAAGCACTTAAAAAATTTTATATATAATCTGTAAACTCATTAACATCACCCTAATCACACTAAGTTTACACACACTCACTAAACATTTGTGGATAAACAACAAGTTTTCAAAAACAACTTCCCTGTTTAATGTGTGTTATTTTTCTTAGCTTATATATGTATACAAGACATTCGCTTTCAATTTTCCAATTATAGGTAATTTAACAATTTACATTGCAGTGCACGTAGTATGTTTCTTAATTTTCTTCTTCTGCCATTAAGTTGCTGCAACGGTTTATTATTTGTTTTAGACGCGTTAGTTTTCAAAATGTTTCCAAAAGTATTATCATATAAAGAAAATAATGTGACATGTAAACTCACTTTTGATGGTAACTGTTTATTGTGAATTCATTTGTATAATTGTTCCATAAATTTATCTACAAGAGGTCGTAGTAATAACCGGTTTAGGATAAACGCATTTTAAAAAATATTCTTCTTTACTGTTTTCGATCTTAAAGTTTGCAGACTGCAATAGCACACTCTAGCTTTATAGTTATATACGGTAAGAAATATGTATATATGTATTCGTATAAATATTTCATTTCAAATAGCAACATAACAAAATTAAAATTAAGTATTTATGATATTCAAATAATATGCAAACTGCTTCGTCTATTTTTCTGTACGTCACAGCACAAGCCCCCTTATATAACCTATCAGAATCAGATGTGTACAATTTAACATATACGTATATGTATTAAATGTAATAGACCATTATTTTCCTGGATTCTTTTTGCTTTTGTGTTTTAAAATAATGAACACTTGTTATGTTATACAACATTTTTTTTTGTTTATGGCGTACAATATATCAACAATAAAAACTTAACTCAGTCCGTTCTTAGAGTAAATATATACTTACTTACCAATAGAAAGCGGAATCATAGGTTTTTCAGGATTAGGATTTAAATTTAATGATTCAACTATTTCGCGTATCCGATTACGAGTGTTTTTAGCTAATTGAGAAGGTCGCAAATTCCATCCTTCTGATTTAATACAAGTTTTTTTAGTCAGGTTCTTGTCATTATCACTCGTTTGCATTATTACATTCAAAGTATATTTCCCTATTAACTTTTTAATAATATATTCCAAAAAATACTATAATATTTAAACTTTTTTACGAAAATATTTATGCGAAGTTATCTACAAAGTGTACTTAAAAACTGAAGAATAACTGCTGTCTTATTTCTTTTTCATTTATCTGTAAATTAAAATGTAACAGGTTGGTTCAAAGCCTGTTATAAACTAAACTCTAGAATCAGCTTAAGCTGCTTTTATGGAAAGAAGAAAAATCTCGTTAACACATGCAAAAATTCAAACAACCGATATTTCCAGTATCTTGTTTTAAATAACAGTTTAAGAATGCGAAATGTTCAAATAAGCATGTTTTGATTTTTTTAAGCGTGAACTTAATTATTTACATTTCCCGTAATTTACATATGTTTGAAACATTTTGACATACAAAATTTTTTGCAATGCCACTACTACTTTATACTGATGTAATTGTTTGGATAGTTATAGCAAAACAGTTTATTTTGTATTATACAACAACTATAATTACTCTTTCGAGAGTATGTGTATATGATATACATACGATTGGATACAAAATTAAAAGATAGCATATTTTAAATATAGTGTCAGGTTGTAGAAGTTAATCTTAAAGGAAAACTGTAAACGCGAGCATATTGGCTTCATAATATTAATTTATAATAAGGTAGCATTATAATAATTCCTATTTTCGTATATTCCAGTATACTATGGCTCGAAACGGAAGTTTTTTTTTAACATGTTACATAATTTGTTTTACCGATAACTATTAATATATTTAATTAATAATTTAAAAAAGCACGGTAATAATGATAAAACGTGTAGCTAGTAAGTAAGTTAAGTAAGTTCTTGTGAGTAAATTGTTGTTTTTACCTCTTTGTTTCTTTTTAAATATTAATATTATTTAGAAAAATACATATAGTGAATTTCTCCATATGTTTCATTGCACTTTTTAGGTTATTTTCACTATATTAATTATTAAATTTTTCAAAATTAAAAATTATTTCTTAAATTATGTAAGTATATACAACGTTTTATAAAAATATGTCATAACTATGCCATAGAACAAAAATATGTAATAAAAACGATTTATAATCAATAAATAAAATAGACAAAAAACTTTAATAAAAACCATAGTCAAGAGATGATAGTCATTGGACTGTGTTAAAGCCCAATTATTTAATGCCCAAATTTAGGGTTGGTGAGAAAGAGATGTAAATTTAAAAGATATACAGTTTAACCATCAGCAATTTGTAATAGATTACATATAGTTCAGCAGTATATTGAATTATATATATATATTATATATAATATATATATAATATTATTTACTTTTTTTGTCACTCAAAAATGGATAAATAATGTTATTTCTTTGTTGGTACAAGCATCTGCACCTAACATGCGTGCCTTTTGTATAATGTTTAAAGAAGTCTTTTTGTAGTTTTATAGTCCCCGATTCTGCGTTTGATTTCGGTACTAATGTTGAAGCTATTTACCGCGGAGCCGAGGTAGACGAAGTCTTTGGATATACAGTTCACAACTCACAGTACCACTCAACATCGATATTGTGTGATCTTCCTTTGCGACAGCATTTACTTCGTTTTACCCTCAGAATCACTCTTGCCATTCACTGTTTCTTTGGGCTTAAGAGGTAATTGAGAAGTAAAGCCATGTCAGGAAGGACTAAGTTTGCTTTGTATGACAGCTTAATCATCCCAGTCCTACTTTATGGCACGGAAACCTACAGGTTACCAAAAGCGGATGAGGCAGCCATTAGTCTTTACGAGAGAAAAGTTTTGCGTGCGATCTTTGGTCCTGTTTGTGTTGAAGGCCATCTAGTGGAGAAGATTTAACGACGAACTATATGGGCTGTACAGTGACATGGGCCTGGTCAAGTGTCTTCGGATACAACGCTTAAGAGGGGTGACCATGTAGAGCGTATGGACTCCATTGCTCCGTCCCGAAAAGTCTTTGAATGAGAGCCATTGGGACAACGCAACAGAGGACGGCATATGCTAAGATGGTGCCCACAAGTAGAAAAGGACCTCAACCTAATTAAATACTCAATTGATACCAACTTTTCTATTTTGTTTCGAGAAACGATAAAATTGATCCGCTTTCAACTTGTGTCAGTTGCAGCTTAGAGCGGACGTTATAATTTATTTTCTTTAATGATTTCTTTCATATATTTCATTGACGTATATTTCGTTCTATCGTAAATCTTTTTTCTTATCTGTGTGACCAAGTGTTATAAAAAAAAACATTTCATTTTCTTTTCCTTTTAAATTAATTGTTGCTTTAAATTAAAGTTAAAACTAAATAAAATTATGATGAAAGGGGGCCCGGACACCCCCCCCCCCCCAGAAAAAGCAGTTTGCGTTGCTCGATCACGAGGCTTCGTTAAACCGATCGTTCAAAATTAAAAGAAAACAATTTGACGAGGGATACCCAGAAAATCATCTTCTCGGATAATAACATCCCACGTTTTGCAGTCATCTCACTAGAAATTGACTAGAAATTGACAGGCAAGCAGAAGCCATTATCGTCATACAACCCATTTCATATAAACCGCGGACTTCAATACATCTCTAAAGAAATTTTGGAGGTTAAGCCAATACGTACTGGAGATCTGTTGCTTAGTCTCCAACGCCCCAATAGTCGAAAAATTTACTAACCCCAATTCCGATAAAAGCGTCATCCC
Source organism: Eristalinus aeneus (assembly GCA_955652365.1). NCBI lineage: Eukaryota > Metazoa > Arthropoda > Insecta > Diptera > Syrphidae > Eristalinus > Eristalinus aeneus. The sequence goes on from OY019132.1 coordinate 85,605,965, forward strand.
ATATCCAACTTACCTCAGTGCAAGCAAGAATTTTTTCAAACCTTATCCTCGACATTCCTAAAGAAAAATTGTTAGCTGAACTCAAGAGTCAGAAGTAATTGCTATAAAAAAAAACTGTAAGAAAAAATAAAGAAAGCGAATACGGCCACTGCTGTCGTGACCTTCGACTATATATGTAGACCATATGATATCAAAATGGATGGCTAAACTGCAAAGTGGAAGAATATATATGTATATCCTCTGAGATGCAAAAAGTGTCAGAGACTAGGACACACAACCAAAAACTGCAAAGGTAAACAAAACTGCAAAGATTGCTACCTTCCTCTGTCCCAAATAAATGTGAACGCATACTCTTACTTAACTTAACTTAACTCTTAACTGCCAGGATGATACCCACACCTCTTCTGACTCAACATGCTCAGCCTTTTTACGTCACAAATCGGTAAACAAAATAATGGCAGACCGACGCTGTACCACTCGTTGGCAAATATTTAATGACAATCCAACACTTCACCTATTACAGGCTCCAAAAAAGAGCCCCCGCTTCAAACCCACCATGGCTGATGTCGTTAAAAGCCAAAATACATAATATATACATAATAAATACATAATATATACATAATACATAATACCATAGAAGCTCCAAAAGGCAATTCGTAAAACTGCAATTAATACAATCCCACAAACACACAAAATTTCTCCAAAAAAGAAATGTTCCATGGTGGAACCCCTATCTTATATCCTTAAGAGACACAAAAACGATAAACTGGCATATCTTCAAAAAACACCTAACACAAGAAAATCTTATAAATTTTAAAAAACCAAACGCACTTTTCCGGACAGAGTTGAAACTTAGCAAAGCACACAGCTTGAAAGAGTTTACATCATCAATTAACCCAAAGACAACTCCCCAAAAAATTTGGAACAAAACCCGTTGCCTTACAAGAAATCACACCTTACAAGGTATAAGAAGCCTCGAAACCCCGAATGGACCCATCACAGCTCCTCCAGATATAAGCAACTTCTTTGCTCAAACCTGGTCAAATATATCTAATGACCCACCCTTAACCTGCATAACCTTATTTTCGATACCAGCACTATACCGCAGTACTGGAAAACGGCAACAATAGTACCCATACCAAAACCAATTAACTTCCTCGAAGGATACCGACCCATATCCCTTATTCCTTGCATATCTAAAATATTTGAAAAAATCATCTCCAAACGACTTCTATGGTTTATAAAATTCCAAAATCTTACTAGTACCAACCAAGTAGCATTTAAGCCCAATAGAGGTGTGTAGTGTAGACGCCCTACTGGACATCGACCACTATATCTCCAACGCCTTATCAGCCTGGAACCACGTCCCATTACTGTCCCTAGATTTTGAAAATCCTTTTGACAGAATTTTTTTTTACATATCCATCACAGAGTAACACAAAACACTACGTTCTCTAAGTGTTAACTCTCAGTAACGCTTTACACAGGAGATGTATGCTGAGCGACTAAGGATCATCTACCGACTCTTATCGTCTTACAGATTGCTTCAATAAATAATATTTATTCAAATACGAAGCAAAAATCATGTTTTTAAATTCTAATCGTGGCAAGCTAAAATCAAATTCGTTGCAAAGATCATTAAATGTATTTATACACCTTGTAATAGGTTCATTGCGATCATAATTGGTTCTATGCCTTTTATCAAAAAGTAAGTTTCTCACCCGTAGAGATCTTTGGGGAGTATATATATTTATGAGAAAAAGTAATTCTGGTGAATTTAACTGATAATTAATAATATCACGAATAAACATGGCTGACGTTGCCTTACGCCTGAAACTTAAGGTTTGCAAGCCTATTGTTCTGCATCTTTCATCATAATTAGGAACATCTTCAAAGGAATACAACTTTCGGAAAGCATTCCTCGTGAAATTCTTTTGAACTTGTTCGAGTCTATGTTCTTGATTATCGTAAGGTAAGTCCCAGACAATGGATGCATATTCCAAATAGGGTCTTACTAACCAAACAAATATGGTCTTTAAACTGGATATGTTGCGAAAATTTTTACTATTTCTTTTCAAAAATCCTAACATAGAATTAGACTTCGCAATGGTGTAATCATAATGTAGTGAGAAATTAAACTTGGGGTCGAATATTACCCCAAGGTCTTTAACTTCTTTAAGTTTATGATCATTGATAAAATAATCATAAACAATTAGAGATGTAATTCTATGTGCCGTACAAATTTTACATTTTGAAACGTTTAGATCTAGAGCATTATGTTTACACCACTCCGCTAGGTTATGTATATCCGACTGAAACTTAATGCAATCGGCTATACTATTCATCGACAAAAATAATTTAGTCATCGGCGAATGTTAGAATTTCGCAGAATTTAAACATTTCGTGAACATCGTTTATAAATAAAAGAAATATGGAAGTAATGGGCCCAAGTGGCTACCCTGTGGCACGCCCGATGTTACCTTTATTACGCGAGGTTTATAACTATCGACCTCAACCATTTGCTTCTTTCCCGTTAAATAATTGGAAAACCATTTTAGCATTGCTGAATGAATTCCCATAGATTTATGTTCGTTTAAAAGCAAAGTGTGATGCACTTCATCAAAGGCTTTCGAAAAGTCAGTATAAAGTACATACACTTGTAGGCGATGTTCTAAATTTGTAAATAAAGATAAGTTAGTTGAACATGACCTACCTCGCATGAAGCCATGTTGCCTATTTGAAATAAACTCTTTTACTAGAAAATACATTTTTTCTTTTACGAGGCTTTCAAACAATTTTGGAATGGAAGAGAGATTTGATATAGGCCGATAATTTTCTACTTTTTGGTTCAACCCGCTTTTATAAATTGATGTTAAATAGTAATACTTCCATTCATCTAGGAATTCACCCCTTTTTAGCGAATGATTAAATATAATTCGAAGAGGTAGATACAAAGAACTCCAACCATTTTTTAAAATTGCTGCCGGAATCTCATCGGGGCCTGTAATTAAGTTTAAGATTTTTTAATTCGTTAATTAGATCGTCATTCGATAGTTGCAACGTACCTATGTCCAGAATTTCAGGTATATCTGAGTAATAGTTCGTCGTTAAAAGGACCTCAGTTTCATTATAAGCCGACTCAAAAAAGTCGGCAAATAAATCACAAATTCTGTTTAAGTCATTTGAAATTACGTTTTTAAAGTTCCATTGATTAAGGCAAGCCTAAAGAATTTATCTTAGAATTAACGTACTTCAAAAATGCTGAACTCTCGCTCTTAACCGAAGATTCTACGGACAAGATATATTGCCTGTATAGATATCTATTCAAGAACTCATACCCTTTCCTAAGTCTCAAAAATCATTCACGGTTAGATGTCGATTTGTTTGAAAAAAAGATAGAATATGCTTTCCTTTTGACGTTTCTTAAATTAACTGTTTATTTGTCCATTGAGTTTTAAACCGACAATTCCGACGCGTTTTTGAAACAAATAACTCTATACCAGAATTCAATTTATTCATAAACATATAATAATTACTTTTCAAATCTGAAGAATTTAAGATGGCATCCCAGTTAAAATTTTTTTAATAGTCCATCAGAGCAACGAAGTTGGTTTTACGAAAATTGAAACTTAAATTGGCAGTATTACTATTATTGTCACTACCATAGTTAAAGAATTCGAATTCCAACAACAACGCTTTGAGATGTATTTTATTTGAATCAATTAAATCCAATGCTTCCGCTAATGTAAGGTTAATATCGTTATTGAGAAATATTACATCTAATACTCTATTCAAACTATTTTTAATATTATTTACTTGAAATAATCCCAATAGTAAAAGTCCATCGATTAGCAAATGCTCCCATTCATGAGTAACATTGAATGGGATTAAATTCATATCACCATCCACATTCCTCTAAGTAACATTACCAACATTGAAGTCTCCTAGTACGCACGGTATTTGGGAGGCTTCAAGATGAGTAATGACACTAATGTTATCAATGTGTTTTTGATACACATTGGCAATACTTTTTGGTGGAGACAAGAATAAACATTTGATAACGGACGTCTGTAACAAAATCTACACACACACACAATTGCTCCACATCAGTTGTCGAGTGCATCAACGCAATTTGCCGGCTGAGAAGACGACATAAGACAGCTGTTATGACTCCCCCACCCATCTCCTTAATCGATTTGCATCGATCATTCCGGTTAACTACATAAGACGCGTCGAAAATCTCAGCAGAGCAAATGTCTGTGTACAATCATGTCTCTGTTAAAACAAAACATCATATTGGTGTTCCGAGAGCGAAATATAAACCTCATTTATTTTCGTTCTCATTCCACAATACAGAGACATAGTTTCGACGGAGGTGCATTGTCCTCGCAGCTGATCACTGTTTATGTTTTGTTCGCTGTGGCGGGCAATGCAACTCCGTTTTTTTTTAATGAAATTCTTAATTCTAATTCCCGATGTCCAGTTCGATGGGCTTAATGCGCGCGCGTAAGCACTTTCTGGCACTGATATTTTGAAATTGACAAATCTTAATTTAGTTAAGTCCGCGGTTGAGCTAACCAACTTAAAACAAGTAATTTCGCGGTCGGAAATGTTCAATTTTGTTAAAATGTGGTGTCAACACGGAAACCAGCGGCATGTATTTCTTTGATACGATCCGCGACAAGTTCGGAGGCTGACACATTGCCTACGATTTTTTTATTTTTCTTAACGCGTTAAGTGGTTTTTTTATTTTTTTTATTTATAACTTTTTCCCACTTTTCTTTTTCGTTATCATTATTGTTGGGTGCACCAATGACATTTTCCGCTGGCGAGGCAGTTTGCTGTTCTATTGGTCCTTCCGTTAGTACACGCACTCCGTTGGTTTTCATGTTTGGTGAAGAATTATTTTTCAATTCGCGAATATCCGATTTAATTAAGCTCAGTTCATTCGTTAATGAAGTGAGCTTACTTATTAAGCCCAAAATTGGCACGTTGCAGATTTTGCACTTATAACACACATTGCCGGTTGATTTTATGAGCTGGACAGCTGTCGCGGGTAATTCCACACATTTGATGTGAAATTTTGTGCAGTAGAATCCACCGCAGCTCATGAAAACGGCCGACAAAATGCCAGTATTGCACTCTCCACAATCATCTACCATTTTTGATATTTTTAAGTTAATTTGAATAATTAGAAACGATATTGGAAGTTAAACGAACAAACGGACGATGTTCAATGCTTGATAGTTCAGTGACAACTGTTTGATTGGAATACATCTTATCCTTCAGAAATTGAGGCACTAGGGCATAGGTCCTAGGATGTATAATTACATAAAATCTTTTCTCTCGAACAGAAAGATTATAGTAAAAGCGAATAACATCTCTTCATTGTCCTACCCACTCCAAAACGGTATACCATAAGGATCTCCTCTATCTGTAATACTATTTATCATAGCTTTGACGAGATAAGCACAATTATCTCAAAACAAACAATTTTAGAACACTGTATGTATGCAGACAATATTATGTAAAGTAAACACAGTCATACAGAAGGAGTTAAAACTATTCTTTTCAAAGTTTTAAGAGACTTTATAAACTGGTGTTCTACCTCAGGAGCCAAGATTTCGCTCGATAAATGTAAGGCATTTCATGTTTGTCGTAAAACCTCTTGCCCTCAATCCACCTTAAGAATAAACAACATAAATATAAAAAATGTTAACCTTAAAATTTTGAGAAAAATATTCAATAATATAAATATAGATATAAATATAGATAAAAAATAGGGGCATGGGCCTATGCACGCGAGGTAACGTCGTTGATTGCGCTCAACATGGCGAGCTGCCAAGGCAATCCTCGTTAGTGCACAGGTCAAGTTGACATACAGCCTCCAAGTGGCGCCCCCTGGATAGCCATCACAACACCCGTTGTATGGTGAACTAATGTATGCAGCGACCCCCTCTGCCCGAGGATTTAAATAATGGGCCTGGCCTACCAGTCCGTGGGTTGTACGTGAGGGTAACTTCCTCACCACTTAAAAACCAGAAGTTCAGAGACAACAACATGCCTCGGATAAGGACGGATCAACTTTTGACGACCCCAGCAAACGTTTTAAGGACAAATATTTTCGGTTTTGCACGTGGAATGTGAGGTCCCTTAACAGGCCACGTGCAGCCGAACAACTTGCGGAGGCCCTTGACAGCTACAAAGCTGACATAACCGCCATCCAGGAAGTGCGATGGGATGGGCCCGGCATAAAAGCGATGAAGAACTGCGATATCTACTACAGCAATTGCTATAGAGAGAGAAGGCAGCGCTTATTCGGATGCGGATTTGTTGTTCGAGGCAGACTTAGGCAAAAAGTCTTGAGCTACGACCCAGTCAGCGAGCGCCTCATGACAATCCGCATCAAGGCTAAATTCGGGAACATCAGCCTAATATGCGCTCACGCCCCGACAGAGGAGAAGGATGACAACATCAAGGATGACTTCTATGATCTCCTAGAAAGAACATACGATCGATGCCCCAGCTATGACACCAAGATCGTTCTAGGAGATTTCAACGCTCAGCTGGGAAAGGAGGACATCTTTGCTGGAGTCATCGGTAAACACAGCCTGCACGACAACACATCCGGAAACGGACTCAGGCTGTTGGACTTCGCCTCGGGGCGAAACCTCTCTGTGGCTAGCACGCGGTTCCCACACCTGGACATTCACAAAGGAACCTGGCGATCTCCTGATCAATCAACCGTTAACCAGATTGATCACGTTGCGATCGACGTCAGACACTCCAGTATTCTCGATGTCCGAATCTTCCGAGGTGCAAATATTGACTCGGATCATCACCTTGTTGTAGCCAAGGTAAGAACCCGGATATCGAGAGAGCAATGGAGTCGAGAAAGGCCAAAACGGTTTGACGTCGAAAAGCTACAATCGCAGTTGATTGCCGGGAACTTTTCCGACCGAGTCTCCCGGAAACTCGCCCAGAGTTCGACGCTTCCTGCACTAAGCATAGAAGAAGCATGGAAACGTTGTCAAGAAGCCATCAAAGATGCTGCCACTGATGTGCTGGGTTTCACGTCACCACCCAGAAGGAACCCATGGTTTGACGACGAGTGCAGGCAAGCGCACCCAGCTAAACAAGACGCCTATAAAGCGACGCTGCATCGAACAACGCGAGCTGTTCGTGAACTCTACGAACAGAGAAGAAGGGAAGAGCACCGGCTTCTCAGAAGGAAGAAGGAGCATGAGAAGCGCGCGGTCGAGGAAATGGAAAGGTGCTTTGGCAGGAATGAAGTCCGAAAATTTTACCGAAAGGTAAAACAGCTATCCGGAGGATACAAGGTTCGGACCAAGGCCTGCCGGGACCAAAATGGACAACTAGTAGTAGAGTCGCAGTCTGTGCTGAGAATCTGGAAGGATCATTTCTGCAGACTAATAAACGGCGATGACGACCCAAATCCCGCTGTTAGGCAGAATGTTCCACTCAATTTGGACGATGATTGACAAGCATTCCGTCCCCCCGACTTAGACGAGGTGAGGATAGCAATATCCAAGCTAAAGTCGAACAAAGCTGCTGGAGCGGACGGACTGTCCGCAGAACTATTTAAAGCAGCTGGAGATGACCTGGCTGGGCGCATGCACCAGCTCATCTGTAAGATATGGTCGGAGGAAAGCATGCCCGATGAGTGGAATCTCAGCGGCGTTTGCCCGGTCCACAAGAAAGGAGACCCCTTTGACTGCGCCAACTACAGAGGGATTAGTCTCCTGAACATCGCATACAAGATCCTCTCTGCCGTATTGTGTGAGCGTCTGAAACCATTTGTCCATGACCTGATAGGTCCCTATCAGTGTGGTTTCAGACCAGGGAAGTCCACAATAGACCAGATTTTCACATTACGGCAGATCCTGGAAAAGACCCAAGAAATGCAAATTGACACTCACCACCTATTCGTCGATTTCAAGGCTGCATATGACAGTGTGCATAGAGACGAGCTATACAGTGCCATGTCTAGTTTTGGCATTCCTACCAAACTCGTCAAATTGTGTAGGATGACGATGGAGAACTCTCGCTGCTCCGTCAAGGTCGGTACCGAACTCACCGAGACCTTCAATGTCAAAAAAGGTTTTAGACAAGGCGACGCACTGTCATGCGACTTCTTAAACATCATCCTCGAGAAGATCGTGCGTAACTCACAAGTCAACACCAGAGGCACGATCTTCCAGAAGTCAGTTCAACTGTTAGCTTACGCTGATGACATTGACGTGATTGGACGAACACAGCGAGCCGTCAATGAGGCGTTTGCTGGCATTGAAGCGGAAGCGGCTAAAATGGGTCTTGCGGTAAATGAGGGCAAAACGAAGTACATGCTGTCATCAAGGAAGGACACACAACATCGACGTCTCGGACGGAGCGTCACACTAGGCAGCAGAAACTTCGAGGTAGTTAAGCACTTCGTCTACCTCGGCTCCGCGGTAAATAGGGACAACAACATCAGTACCGAAATCAAACGCAGAATCACTCTTGCCAACCGCTGTTTCTTTGGGCTCAAGAGGCAATTGAGTAATAAAGCCCTCTCTCGAAGGACTAAACTAGCTTTATATAACAGCTTGATCATCCCCGTCCTACTATATGGCGCAGAATCTTGGACGTAAGCAAAGGCGGATGAGGAAGCCTTTGATGATGGCATCTGGAGGAGAAGATTTAATGACGAACTCTATGGGCTGTACAGCGACATGCGCCTGGTCTAGCGTCTACGGATACAACGCTTAAGATGGCTAGGCCATGTAGAGCGTATGGACACCACTGCTCCGGCCCGAAAAGTCTTTGAATCCGAGCCATTGGGACAACGCAACAGAGGACGACCTAGACTAAAGTGGCGCACACAAGAGAAGAAGGACCTCAACCAACTTGGAGTGCGCAACTGGAGACAGCTGGCGAAAGATCGTGCTGGCTGGAGAGGCATGTTGGTTGAGGCCCAGGTCCACCCCGGACTGTAGCGCCACAAGAAGAAGAAGAAGAAAAAATAATATAATTAACAGAACAAATATAGTAAGCTATTTATCCAGCCAAAAACTAAACGTTCACATTAACACCCTCTGTAAAATAACAGGTAAATGCCCAAAATGAACCTTAAATATTCTCAAGCGCGAAGAAAAGCTTTAGTGCATACCGTACCACTAGAATCCAGAACATCATGTTTGAAGCAGGGCCACTTTTAGAGCAAAGATCTGACAATGCCCTTTCAATGCTCATAGTCAAACTAGCATTTTCATTCAGCTCCATCATTGTTAAAGGTATAGCTTCTAGTTTGAGCTACAAAAAAAGCAAACGCATCCCCTCAACCATCTTTAAAATAGTTAGCACCACAAAATCTGTAAACATTCCCTTGGATCGTATAAAACAGTACAAACAAAGTTATCCACCCTGGTATATCCACCCAAATACAATAAACTTAACCTTATCCAAACTTACAAAACAATGCACCAATAATCTCGCATTTCGGAAGTATTATCAAGAAAAAATTACAGATTTTATATCGCAAGGATGGAACGCCATTATATTCACAGATGGATTAAAAATCAATGCTAACACATCATTCGCAGTAACTCTTGGAGATAAAACCGAGGCGCAATTGCAGAAGGAATAAAAACAGCGGCAACGAGCAAACGGAAAGTCCCCATTTGTTCTGATAGCCTATCGGTACTGAAAGCCATCACCAACCCAAACCAAGTCAATAACAATAACCAACTGATACGCAAACAAAGTTCCTAGTCATGTGGGAATTCCAGGCAACGAATTCGCTGACGAAGAAGCGAAGATAGCAAATAAATCACCCATCCTCCTATATAACATCTACTCCTAACATGACCTCCGTAGACACACTGATAACCTTTTACAGTTAAGACTCCTGGAAGAATGGCAATCCAATACAAGCTACTACTCCAACATCAACAAAGATAGGCACGCCCCAATATACCCAGCATCCACATCCAGACACCTCAACACTACCTTTACACGCCTCAGATTAGGGCACAGATTAGCCATCTACCAGCACATTTTGAGAAAAGAACGCCCACCGGTATGTTCAACAGGCAGTAACGTAATAGACGTACCACATCTGCTTGGTGAAACAGAATGCAATTCATCTCTTCAATTCAACCAAAAAAATTTCCAACAACCAAACAATTCTTACAATATTTAACAACTTCGACCACAATAATATACAAAAAATCCACTCATACTGTAAAAATACCAATATTAAAAGTCATTAAACTCATCCTTTGTTTACTTTTTCCACCGTACTTTCTAAACTTATACTTATCAGAATAACGATGTATCAATAGAAATTTCGAGCTGAAAGCAAGCAGCTTTGCTCTATATACTTTTTACTTTTGCATTGTAATTTTAATTATACGTAAATAAATAATAATAATATTAACTGGTGGATATTGATCTGTATCTCCTTTTGTATTTGCACAGATCTGATTCTAATTTTGGGCATAACATCATACTAGAACCTACGTAGGCAGACTCCGCGCATGCTTATTGGCCTATTTTTATGAGTTTTCTTTCTTGTTGACGGCACAAAAAGCATAGAAGTTCCACTAGTTTTTTTGACGGTAAACGATATTGTATTTAGTCGGTAAATCAACCGGGAGCAGCAATATATATATATATATATATATATACATATATATATATATATATATATATATATATTTCGAGTTATTTAAATTGCAACGTATAGTTTTTTATAGTGTATTCAAAGCAAATCAACAATTCCTTTTTATTAGTGCTGTCACCAGCTCAAAAGCTGGTGCCGGTCATTGAGTGCATCTTACATTACCACACATCCATTTCACATTACATTACATTACCCCACATCCATTTCACAAATGCTGTAAAGTAGTCTGATTAGAAAAAGGGAAGAAATTATTTAAAACATGTTTTGTATTTATATTTAAAACATATTTAATATTAAATGAATATTAATACATATAGTGTACACAAAAAATACAACCTAAAAAAAGACCTATATACAAGAATGTCACATGAACTTCACATAATTCTAAACAAAACAAGCACACCAAATTTAAATAAAAATATACCGGGAGCAAATGTTAAAGATGTGTATTGTAAATTACTTTTTTCTAAATAAATTACTCAATCTTCTTTTGTTTGGTGGAGTATTCTGGAAAAAAGAAAATACGTATTTGTACTGTATTTATTTAAAAGAAAAAACACATGTATTTAATAATGAAGAACTTCGTTGCTTAATGTTTTATTCTACATTTTTAATTATATCATCAAGAAACTTTAAGATAAATTTTGAATTCTTTAATATTGTGCGTGTGATGTCAAAAAACAAACTGAAAAGCAAAAATGAAAACCGTTATGCATAATGTTGTCAACCCCATGCAAATAACTGATTTTGCCATGGTGTTCATTTGCATCCATATTTGAGCTAAGTCCATTAACGTTATGGTTTGATTTGTGACTAATATAACACTCTTTGCATTCCCTGACTTCACATATATTGAACTCTTCCGAACATGCATCGCATTAACACTTGGTATTCTTCGATTAAAAATTACACTGGTTCCATATACTGTGCGAGAATCAATATTGCTAGAACTGTTTGATTTCATAGATGGGAATATTTCACTAATTTCAAATGGGGCGTCTGACGCTTTTTCAATCAAGAGTTTTTTAAAATTTATAGAACTTTTATGGACTTCATTTGTTACGTCTATTACATCATCACTTTTATGTGTGTGTACATTATTCTCTTGCGATTCATTAGAATCAATTTCGATTGATGTATTTGTGACATCAGTACTATTGGATGAAAAGTGATTAAGTATTTGGCGCCTATATTTACTAAAATTTGCACTGCGTTGCGCCGATCTGTTTTTATAAAAGTCGCAAAAATCTTTTTTAAATGTACGACTGTTTCGTAAAAACATGCTTCCTTTAATGTTTATTGAATACCTTCTGCTTTTGAACCTCGAATCATTTTCGAATTTATCTTTTCTGTGTTTATGTGATCTCAATTCAAATTTTTCACCCTGCGCCAAAACGCGTGAATGTTTGAATTGTTTTGTATTGTATTTTTGTGTTTTCTTTTTCATAAACTCTAAATTATTTTGAGAAGATTGAAAATGTACATCAGAACTATTGTAGGTATCAGAATTTTCACACACGGGACGAGCTGTTGACATTAACTGATCAAGAATTCGACGTTGGTCGAAATGTGCCTTGCTTTTACGCGGTGTTGATGAACATTGTATATCTCCCGAAATTTGGCTTCTTCGCAAATTATTAATCATACAATTATTATACTGAAATGGTGAAACAAATTTAAGTATCAAGCAAACTTTGTAATTATATTTGGAACGCTCACAAGAAACACTTACAATACATAGAATTGACATCTTTTCAGATAGAACCCATTTACAACACAAGTATTAGTAAAGGGAGAAAATATATGATTGATTTACTTTTTAACATAAACACAACGTTACCTATTTAACTATTACAATATACGAAAATGTATAAAATCTATATGCAGACAAAATTATTTATTTATAAAAATCTTACCTCATCTTTTATACTATGTCTTGAGGAAAATAGTTTGAATTTTGCAGGAGTCTTCATAGAAGGGGGATTACTTCCTACATCGAATGTTTCTCTGAGTATTTCGCGACTAGGCTCGCCATTGCCACCAAATGACAAACGTCCAGCGTTTTTACTTGGTGTTGGGGGTCCAGGTCTTTTATATGATGTCGCTCCTGAAATCTTCTTTCTTTGGCCTGTATTTAAAAGTGTACTCAAACTATCATCCAAGTTTGGAATATCCTAAAAAAATATACTTCCATTAGATTTTATATATTTTTTTAGTTTATTTGTTAAAATAAAAATAGACAAGAAAAAAAAACAATATAATAAATAAATGAAATAATTTAATATAAAAAATTTGCAATTGCATGTCGAAAATTAAATTCCATGTTTTGCTCCCTATTACGTCATATAATTTAATTCTATATTATTTTCGAACATTCTGTACAAGAACTGTGCGATTCAATCGTCATTTTCATCATTCATATTTTCGTAGAATCTTCAATTCCTGGCGTCTTGTTCAAATTAACAAGCGTGCTTACTCTTATTTCGTCCTCTCCCATTTGATGATCATATTGTGCGAAGTATGCAGTTTTCAGATGTGGCGGGCGTAATGAATTTCTGTGTTGAAGTTCTTGAGGGCTGAAAAAAAAACTCGTTATAAAAACCAATTTTTATTACAACCCATCCCGACCTGACTCCTCTACCGAAAACTTCCGGCATTTTTCCATTTTTTAAGTCTGATAAATATGTGTTGTTGAAGACTTCACCCTCTTCATCTTCCATATGTAAATTGGGACCTAGTACATGATGATTGGACTGGGACTGCGCTTTATGCGAGTTAATAACTTTGTTTCCTAGATGTGACTCCGATTCAATATTCTTAAGTTTCGTTTGAAGAAATGTATTCTGTTTTTGATATTCCAATATATTTTCGTTCAAACGGAAAACTTGGCCGGCTAGTTTTTTCGTATTTTCCTCGTATTTTTCATTCTTTATAAAAAATTACAAATGAAAGATGATAATAGATTTAAAAAACTTCAATATGTATTCAGTGTAAACATTACCTGTGCTTTAAGGGTGTCAAGTTCAGTCCTCATTAAATTAGTTTCCCTCTCTTGCTTTTTTTTCATTTTTCCTATCTCTTCGTTGTACAACGTTTTCTAGTAACATTAAATATTTTCATAAGATGATGTAAACAAATTGAATATGTGTAACTACTTTTTTATATTTTATTATCAAAAATAATACAACAAAATAAACACGACATTTACACAAGGACATCACACACTAAAATACAGTGGGCACATTTGTTTCCAAAATTAATTTCAAATCATGTTTAAGAATAAGATATTTAATGCACATAACAAAAAGTATATGAAAAATAATTATAATTATTGGATATTTGATAAAAGCTCTAATGCGCTGTGTCCAATGATGTCTGTTATTTGATAACATATTTCCTTTACCCAATTTATATTGATGGAACAACTACATTAAGGAAGAAAGAGAAAAAAGAGGACGTAAACCAGACATTAAAGATATCAAATCCATAACATTTTGTTTTAAGGAGTAAAAAGTCCTTATCCGAAAAAAAAAACACTCAAAATTTGTAATTCCCCTATCTAGTAGCATAATAAAGCATAGACATTTGTCGTTAGTGCATAGTTGCATTATAAATTGTAAATATATTTAATAATAATGAATGGAAACATTTAATATATATATACATATACATATATATATATATATATATATATATATATATATTTTTTTTTTTTTTTTTGTTAAAAGGTATATAAACTAATTTTAACATATTTAATACGTTTTAATAAACATGTAGATGAATAGTGTTACATTCTATATACAATTAATTAATACAATTAAGAGTGAACGATTATGTGATGTCCTTAAAAATATACTATGAATATAAACATAAATTTACTTGCCATTTTAGTTTTCATTTTCTCTAACTTGCCTTCAAGTTCTAATCGAGTCTCTTTAATACGATCTTCGCTTGCTTTAACTTCTATTGACAATTCCTCCTTTTCTTCTTTCCATCTTTTTTCATTTTCCTCACATAACAAGCGACTTTTATGAAGTTTTGCTTGTAAGATGGAGATGTCCGTATTCAACTTCTCAGTTGTTTGTTTATCATGTTTTCGAGCTTCTTCTAAATTTTTAATGTCCAATAAAAGCTTTTCAATTTGTTCCTCTAAATATATATTTTTTCCCATAGACTCAGTTATTACTGCCTGTTTTTCTTCCACAGTTACTTGTATTTTTTTAAGGATTTCTTTTGTCATGAGGTGTTCTTTTTCAATTGTCTCTGCTTCTTGTTTTTTTTTAAGAAATTCTGAACGTGACGTTTCTAGCTCTGCTTTAGTAGTATCATATTCATTTTGTATAATACTCAGTCGAAGAGTTAATTTAGACAACTTATCATTAAGTCGCACATTTTCATCTTGAATCTCAGATAAATTTACTTCCATCTTTTTGTTCAGGGCCATTAATTCCAAATTGTTTTTTTTAACTTCAGTAATATCTTGAATTTCCTTTGTTTTGAGAGAAAGTAATGATTTGCTTTCCTTAAGCTCGGTATTTATTGCACCAATCTCTAAATTTAGACTAACTTTTTCTTGCTCAAAACGACTTAACGCGGTATTCGCATCAATCAGAGATTTTGTTAGTTTGCGTATTTTATCTTCTAAAATATGCTTATTTTTTTCAAGAGATGTTTTAGTCAAATTCAGTTCGTTTGCACATGTTTCTAATTTTTCTTTTTCGGTGCGAAGAGTATCATTTTCCTTTTCAATTTTCTGTAACTTAGACTCAAGTTGATCAATAGTTTTCTCGAACTTAGTTATTTTTTCCTTTAGGACCTTAGACTCAAAATTCAGTCTACCATTCTCACGTTGAGCAAATTCTGAAGACGATTTTAAGTTTTCAAGATTGCCAAGAGCATGTTCATATTCTTTCTTGAATTTTGAGACATTTGCTTGTGTTTCACCTAACTTCAATGCTTGCTTTTCCATACGTTTTATGTTATTTTCTGCGGTTTCTTTCAGTTTAAAATTTTCCATTTGCGTCTTAGTTAATTTGTTTTCAAGATCAATGCTTTTCATTTGTTCAGAATTGATCAAGCTTTGCTTTGTATTAAGTTCATTCTCCAAAAGTTTTAATTTTTCTACAGACGAGTGGTGTTGAGAGCTCAATAAGGTGAGGGCACTGATTTTTTCGTCTAGATTTTTTTGAAGGTTATTATTTTCTACTCTTAAATAATCTTTTTCTTCCCTCGTCAAAGCCAATTCTCTAATAAGTTGTGAAACATTTTGTTTCTGTTCGGATAATTCCTTTTTTAATATATCAATGGAATTTTCTGTAAGCAGGTCGTTTTGCTTTTGTTTAAGTATAGTATCTTCATATTGCAACTTATGCAATTGTGTTTTTGAAAATTCCAATTCAGTTTTGTATTTACCTAACTCAATTTCCAGCATTTGGTATTTATTTTCATAAGCAATTTTATCTTTTTGCAATTGTTTCATTTCACTCATTATTTCACTATTTTTCCTAATTTCATTTTGTAATTTTTCGTTGAAATTGTCCACCTTGCAACATTGCTCTAAAGTTTTTTCTTCGAGTAATTTATTTGATGAAACATATTTCTCTGTCATACTTGTTAAGGAAGTCTCCAATGCACTAATTTTTGACTCAAGATGTTTAATATGTTTCTTCATAGATTCTATTTTATTTTTGTCTTTATTACGTTCTTCAAACATAATTTCCGCCTCTTTTGATTTAGTAACAAGTAACTTATCTACGGCCTCAATATCACATTCAATTTTTTTTAGAGTAATATGCATGCTTAAGACCTCAGTTCGAAGTTCTAACTGGCGCGATAATTCGTTTTCTAAAGATGTATTATTTTGTAGTAAACTTTTATTTTCACCTGTCAGTTTATCAATTACCTCCTGATCCTCACACATCTTTGTTTGTAACGATATATTTTCTTTTGTTAAATTATCACAAACGCTTTGTATGTTCATAATATCCTTATTCAGACGATGCACCTCATTAGATAAATTATTGGTATTGCATTGTTTCTCACCTTCGAGAGTCTCACACAATTCATGATTGCTTCTTTTTAGAGTGACAGTTTTTTCTTCGATATATTTTTTTTGTAAAGTAACTCCTTTCATATTTTGTATGGCATTGGCAATCTTAGATTCATCTTGAATTTTTTTTTCATATATTTTCTGTATTTCTTCTACCAGTGTATTGATATATACTTTGACATCGCTTGCATGTGATGCGAGAAAGGATTGCTTAGGCGCACTAGATAAACTCGGTTGAAATTCACTTAAGGATGGCTTCAGCAACTCATGTTTCTGAAGCACATCCTGCATTTCGACTTTTAATCCAATAAGCATATCACTAAAATCATTTAGTTGACTTTCATGACTCTTACATTTACCCTCAACTAGAGAAAGTTTCTCTAGAAGTATTTCATTCTCATTGGCTAGTGTGTAATTTTTTAAGGCAAGTGATTTATCAATGTTATCTATTTCATGTTTGAACAAGTCCAGTCCTACTTGAACAGTGTTAAGCAATGATCTTTTTTCATTGTGTAACATCGACACTAAGTGCTTCTGAAACTTCAACTCTTCTAAAGATTTCTGTAATCTTTGGTTAATTTCGATCAATGAACTTTTTATGGAAATATTTTTTTTCTCAATGTCTTTGTTTTTATTTTGAAGCTCTTGATTTTCATACTGCAGGCAATTCAATTTGTTTTTTAATTCGCCCAGTTCCGATACTAAATATGTATTTTCCTCTTCGAGTTCAAAAATCTTCTCTTTTTTTTGTAAATCGTTTTCGTTGAAATTAGTCTCCCAATCCTCTATGTTTTTTTCCAGAACAACGTTTTCATTTTTCAAAACCTCGTTTGCAGCGACAAACCTTTTAATTTCTTTTTTAAGGTCAAAAGATTCGTTTTCTATTTCCGCAATTTTAGTAGATAGTGTTCTTTTTTCATTTTCCATATTTTTTAAATAATCTCTTAAATCGCTTAATGTTGAAGAACTCTCATTATATTTAAGAACGAAGTTTTCTAAATAGTTTGAAAATATTAAAAAGTTCTCAAAAGGATCGCTTTTATCTTGGTCAAAAACGACACTCTCGGCTGCGAAAAATGTTGAATATTTAGTTGTAAGGGCGCTAATTTGCTTTGACAATTTTGAATAATTCGAGCGAAATGCCGACAATTCGTCACGTAATTGAATATTTTCATTTTCTTTTTCTCGCAACTGTACATCTACAACAGAGCAACCTAAATTTTCCGGACTATTAATGCTGGCAGAGCTGTTTGTCGTCCGAGACAGGTCAAGACATTCTGCAGACACATTAAGATCAGGTCGTGAAGTAGCAGATGAAGATCGAATTTCCGAAATATGCTGCTCTAACTCGAGTTTTACTTCTGATAAGTATTGGATAGCACATTCTTTTTCCTGTTTCAATTTTATGTGAATATTGAACATTATTACGGTAACAGAAATAATAATTTTAAATATACCTCAAGTTCTCCAAGAAGTTCATCTATTTGCATTGCAAGCTCTTCAATTTTAGTTTTGTCTATCCTTAATTGCTTTTCTGCGTGATCCAGCTTTAAAAGAGGCATAATTTATGTCACTTTACATAATGCTAAAATATACTTCTTATAACCAAATTTTCGTTATTGTTATATCTTTAATAAAAATAAGATGATGGCTTTTATATCTGTTTTCCCCCAAAGTCTCAGCAAGACATTTATGTACATGTATACCAAAGACTTACAGTATTGTTGAAAACTTAAAAACATATTTTTAAAGCTTTTTTTCAATACAATAATAATGCAAAAATCAAAAAAAAAAATACATAAGAAAAAAGATAATAAGAAAAATATGAGATCACGTAAATCAGCAGCTGATTTGTTTAACATATTTACAGATAGGAAAGTTAACATTTTTCAATATACACACCTGATCAAAAAAATAGATACACCGATTTTTTAAGCAGTACTGAACACATTTTGAATATGGCATTTGTGATTCATTTTAGAAAAATGTAGTATGTTACATCTAGTAAACGCGCGCAAAAAGGACTGATCGCAGTTATAGATACACACTCACTTTATTTTACTTAGCGGCTGTTTCGTTATTTTGAAATCATTTAATTGATAAATCTACAGGATGGATGTCATGGATTTTAAATATTTTCCGATCTAGCTTATACGCTATGTAATTATCTTAAACTTCTAATCTATGCATTTACGTTCCTGGATTTCTAATTTTCTATTTCTATTTATAGTGACAACGGAATCACTGATCAAGAAAAGACCATCTGTGGCGGGATGGCGGCTAACAGACCCAGGCTTTGAGGGAACCTAACTGGTAGTGACAGCTTGACCAGAGGCTATAATCTGGTGCCACGGGAGGTCAGGGACCCCCGGAACTTCGGTTCCAGTCTGACCATGCGGTAGACCCCCTTGTGGGAGTATCGTGGTGGCTATGGTTTACCACCTAACATCGCGGATAGAGTCGAGGATAGTGTACTGTGCTGACTTGTCTAGTTGATTGTTCACACACAACTAGGCAAGACGGTTAGGGGACTATCCCTTCTCAGTGTGGAGTTGCATTCTCAACCGGGCGCTGCGACCCAGAGAGCGGAAGGTTTTAGAAAGACCTCGCATCAAACCAAGGTGGGGTGATTGCCCCTCAAGCATGATCTCAGTTTGGTACTTAAGTAACTAATGGCGTTTTACTTACGACTCTTAGGAAAATTGACCCCGTGATATAAGCCGTAAAGGCAGGCAGACAAACTTACAAAATTTAACTGCCGCAAAAATATTGATAAGAATTACTTCCTCAATGCTTGTGATTTCCACAAGACACAAAAGTATATAATGTTAATAAATATCTTCCAGAACCCCATGTTTGAATGTTAAATCAAGTTACTGTGTTCTCTTTTTTCATGAACCAAGATCGACACGCTGCAACAATTTTAAGATGATAATAAAGTATCAGTAATTACCTTGTCTTTTAGAATATTTTTTTCTTCTGTTAGTACATCAATATCTTCGCGTTGCTGCTTAAGTTCCTGTTCTTTTTGAGAGATTTGCCTGCACAATTTTCGATTCATCTGTAAATTAGTTTAGAACGAATATGAATATGAGTTTAATTTCCATTAGAATATTGGTTGTCCGCGTGTAATAATAGCTAACACGCAGCTGCGCACATACCTGATCTTCGGAGTTTTTATATAACAACTTGTTTTCTGAAGTACTTGATATAATATCGTTACGTAAATTCTCAAGCTCATTATGTGACTTCTTTAAATCTTGACCTATATAAAAAATTACGACAAATGTATTTATATTAACCTGGGTATTTATTATGATTCAGTTTAACGCCAATAATGCTATTTCATATTAGCTTCTATTATAATTTTAACAATAAACAAAATAAAATTCATAGTTAAAAACTGGGACTATAACAAAAAATTACTACTATATAAAAACGCATACATTTTTTCTAATAGTATCATTCTAGGCGGGGATATAACGTTTGAAATATCAACATATTCAAATGCGGATAAATATCCCCTAAACACGTGAAGAAGTCAAAAATCTTATGCTGCTTTAAAATTGAAGAAATCGATGAAATACTGTACTTTTCTTTACAATAGTGAATTATTAAATTTCAATGTTTTGACAATAAAGCTTCAATTATCCTTTACAATCGTAAGATAAGAAAAAACAAAGCAACGGCCCTTTTACATTGGTTTTGGGCATTTCGTGTTTTTTTGTTTTTGTCCTTCCTTAATTAATGATTTTTTTCTCAATTAACGATTTCGTTCCCAAATAATAAAATTTTCACTGTATAGAAGCTTAGCGATATACTTACGTAGCTTAAATATTTTCTCTTGGCTTTGTTTCACTTCAAGTTCTAATATTCCTTTCTCATATATCTCATTTTCAAGTTGAGTCTGTAAATATTATATTCAAAGGCGAAAAAAATAAAAATTATTTTACTTACCTTTAAGTGATATAGCTCCTTATTCCTTTCCCTGAACATACAACTTCTTGGCGTTGGTGGCGATATTTCATTTTTTCGAGGAGTCTTTATTGGGCTATCAGCGAACAGTAATTGAATAGTGCTCACCGGTGACATTGCCGCAGTAGCTATTACATGCCGAAGACTTTGCTTTGATAAATTTTTGAGCTCAAAGACTTTTTTGAAAAATGTCGCTATATCTTGCTGAATAGATTCATCCAATTCCTGGCATTTTTGTTGAAAAAATTCATTTGGGTATTTAACGCAGGAATAGTGCAGGAGAAGAGAGTACACGTAGATATAATCGCTTGAACTTAAGGCATCCTCATCATCAAAATGTGGCTCAAACGATGGATAATTTTCTACAAAGATAAAAAATTATTGCCTGCCTTTTTTTAATTTTTTTTCTACCTTTTAAAAAGCAGCATAAATCTTTCTTTTGTATATCTTCTGTTATATATTCTTTAAACTTCGAAAAGAAAATTTCGATCTCAGACTGTTCGATGCTATAAAAAGGACTTTCCAAGAAATTGCATTTTTTAATCTAGAACATTATAATAAAATAAATGAATTTTCTTCAATTATATATTAAGGGTACCCATTGAAAAAGAATTTGTTTCCAATTATTAACCGGATCCATATTTATTTATATTTTAAATAATACGCAACACATTTATTTTTAAACATACGAAAATAAATAAAATAAAGTAACAAACAAAATTTTCACAGTTTCATGTATAATTGTGACAACACAACGCCGTTATATTATTTGAATTTGTTTAAATTTCTACCTGTCAGTTTTGTATAAGAAAATGAAAACTGAACGAAAATTATTCTTAGGAAGGCGTTACATGAGCTCATAAAAATATTTTATTTCGAGACGTTCATATATACACATTAGTCAATTGAGTTTGCTTGACTTTAAATTAACGATAACATTTATTATATTTTCATCCAAATTTTCTTTCATTCTCATGGTGTAGTTTATTTCCATTAATTTAATAATGTGGCCAATCAATGTACGTATTCGGGCAGTTCTAGAGATTGCTGCGTAAGTTATTTCTTGCAAATCATGAAAAATGATATACGTTGGTAAATTTAATAAAAATCCTTCCTCACCGGTGATACAAACCACATGGTTTTCTGACTAAACTATACATCTGTGGACTTGTGCCTTACACATTCAAACATTCATGGAGCATAGTCATAAAACAAATAATTTTAACAAACACAATATATATAGAATGTTATGGAAGTATTTTAATAAAACCTAGTTTGTCCATAACTTTCAGAAATAAACATACATATGTATATTCAACAACGATTCGTATCTAACCATCAAACTTTAGATGGGCTCTGGGGAAATCAATATTTTAATCAGCTGTTTGGTCAATCATCTCATTCCTCATTGGTGTCTGTATTTTTGACAATTCAACAGTTGTTCGAAAGCGCCTCGTGTTTCTTTCACTGATAATTTTTCGCCTGAAATGAGGAGCACAGAAAAAAATAGAAATTGTTAAATTTCTCTATGCTTATGTTCTATTAGTAATATGGAAGAATTGTGTTCCAAAGAAGTCAAGATCCCCTCCAATGATGTTGTTTCTGAATCCAATTTAATATCTAAAAGGCAGTTAAAAAGAAATAAAAAGAAAGAGAAATGGAAAGAAGTAAAAGTTGAAAAAAGAAGAAAAGAACGTGAAAAATATAAACTCAAACGTCTAGCAGCTATAGAAAAGGGTCTTCCAATCCGAACAGGCCCAAGTCGAAAAGAATTAAAAAGAAACAAGTCTGTGAACAGTCCGAACTCATTGAAAATAGCAATTGACCTTGATTTCGATAGCCTCATGAATGAAAAGGATGTGTCTAAGTGTGTAAAACAGCTCTTAAGGATTTACACAATTAATCGAAGGTCTCACATGCCAGTAACACTACATTTTACAGGTATAAAAGAAAACGGCACAATTCATGAAGCTTTAAAAAAGAACGACGGTTATGAGAACTGGGATGTCCAGTGGTCTTTTAAACCTTTCATAAATCACCTTAAAAAGGAAGACATAGTTTATTTAACAAGCGATTCCGACAATGTATTAGAAGTAATTGATGGAAACAAGATATATATTATTGGTGGACTGGTCGACCACAATCATCATAAAGGACTGTGCTATGAAAAAGCAAATCAATTATCTTTGGAAACTGCCCGCCTACCGTTAAGTGAAAATATTGACATGAAAACACGGACTGTATTGAGTACCTATCATGGTAAATATTTGTTTAATTTCTCATTTCGTTGAATATAACTGTTTTTTTTTCTCCAGTTTTCGAAATTTTGCTTCGATTTTCTGAGGGCAAGTCATGGGTGGAATCAATTTTGAGCTCTATTCCTATGCGTAAAGGGGCTACAGCTAAATCAGATTCTACTGTTATACGCGATTCAGAGATGGATATTTAAAATAGTGGTAACCCAAAGTCGGGACCATGAGAATAAAGCCGGAAAGATAAAATATTTGCTTAATTTAGTGAAAGTATCTTTATTACAAGCTACATTTTAGCAGGTTCTACTTTCTAATTTATCTTATACAAAATAAAGTAAACATTTAAATAATTATTGATGGGTAAATATTCTTTGGGTTTATTCTTTATCGTTTTTAAGATTTGGAAATTGCATTAACATGTATGTTGGTTTCCCAAACCAAGATTAATTTTCATTTGTGTTTTTTGTACACAACAAAAAGTTGCGAGATTTCCATATTACTGATTTTCGCATGTTATGGTACAGATAACATCTATGTAAACTGTAAAGTCAGAATAAGAAGTCGAGTTCTGTTTTTTGTATATTATATGTAAGTAATAACTACTGATACTCCTCTGTATTAACAATTTCGAAATCACTTTCATCATCTGAGAGTGTCGTATTATTCCTTTGGGGGCGAAACGAATATGAAGACATATTGTTAGATGACATACTAGCCCACGATACTAATCCAGAAACTATTCCGGGTAAGACATTGCTAGAAACTATCATAGACTGTGTTTGTTTATTACTCAGTTCGCTGACTTTTTGTAATCTTTCAATATTAGAATGGTCAGGGAATTCTAAACCTTTAGATAAATGATCCTCATCTGAAGATGACGTAGAGATTGATGAATCTTTTTTAAAATGCCGCTTTTTAAATTCTATCTCAGAATGTAACTTTGAACGTTCCACATCTTCTGGGACCCCAATTCCCAGCGCATCGTCTTCATCAGTTGAATTTTCATCAATTTCCGGTATGCAGTCGGGAATCATTAGATCATTTGGAATTTCTTCACTTTTTTCTTCTACGTCCTCAACATTTATGTTGCTTGTTTGTGCACTTGCTCTTTCCAAAACTTCCAACGTTGTTTCATTTACGTCCAGTAAAAACTCATCCATGTCATTTTCTGGCAGTTTTTCATCCCATTTAAATTCTGAAAAAGGAATAATTTACGTTGTACCTCCGTTTTTAGCTTAAACCATTTGTTTGGCTTACCAGTTTTCTTTATTTGCAAA
Source organism: Eristalinus aeneus (assembly GCA_955652365.1). NCBI lineage: Eukaryota > Metazoa > Arthropoda > Insecta > Diptera > Syrphidae > Eristalinus > Eristalinus aeneus. The sequence goes on from OY019132.1 coordinate 85,630,202, forward strand.
ATATGAAAATTGAATTTTGTTGAAAGCAAAGCAGATATCATTAATCCAGTTAGTACGATACTTGAACCGGATAATAAGTGTCCCAGTATTGCAAAAGAACCAAGGACAACACTTGCAATACCACAAAACAAACTTTTGTTTTCCTCTCGCATTAAAATTATGCGTCTTGTAAAAGCAGAAAAGCTGTTTATGAATTCTTCCGGAACAGAAATTTCCAATCCTACTTTAGTCTGATATAACCATAAAAAAAACGTCAGCAAAAACAGAATGCCTAGCGGTCTTATATTTAACCTGAAATTAAAAATTAATTTAACTATTATTTTTTTATATCAATATAAAAGAATAGATTAGAGCGCTATAATTTGTGTTTTACTGTTTACTTTATTCGTACCATGTTATAAAAATTAACCCAATGATTGCAGCGAGCCCCGAATGAACCATAAGTCGTTTCGCAGATGGACTTATCGACATTTTGAACGTTTTTTTATAAACAGCCAAAACAGTAAGTATCTTTGTAAATATACAAATGATTTTCATATGTTTATACATATAAGAAATGTTGTACAGATATACATTCCGAAAATATAACGGCTATACTTATTCGTTATTCTTTTCGTGTGGTGTTGTAAAATACGGACTTTAAATCATAGGTAATTGCAACTTTTTACCAAAATCGCGAAATCTGAATTGTGTTCTTAGTTAATAGGCGTCACCAGTGGTCACATATATGTAATTTAGGATGTTTATTTTGACGCACTATGTCCTTTTACTTGGAACGCTTTGCCTTATTTCTACAGTCATACATTTAATATTCTTAAGACCTTCGATTCACTATTTAAACAAAATATGTTCAATATACTACAGAACGCTTTGTATTATTAATTTATATAAATACTGCACAAATAAGAGTTGGAAGTTCTTGCAACTAATAAAGCAAAGTTATAACCTGTGAACGATGTTCTGTCAGCTGGACAACAGCTGATCGAAATGTTAAAGGAATCTATTACATTAATTGCGTCTACACTAAAGTGAATACTACATCGCCCATTTTCGATGTAAATTTTATTGTGCAAATTCGGGTTAATTCAAGCAACCAAAGCATGGCGCAGAATCTGTATGCTATAACTTAACATTGAAACGAATTTAGGTTTCAACTCAACAATAGTTGCCGCTGTAGTTTACTTCTACACTCTAAGTAAAAAAAATGCCAACATTAGAGTAAAAGTTTTATGTAAAAAGATATGAAACCAAAAGCCAACTACACAAATAAACATTATTAACAAAATTATTTAAATTGAGGTATATTATAGCCAAAGGAATTAGTGTTTGAAGAGCCAAAACTGAACAAACACACTTAATTCTTGTGAAATAACGAAGTAAGAATAAAACACACTATAAGTGTGTTTCCGTGCCCGAAAAAACAACACAAAGCAGTTCAAATTAACGAGAATGCGTTCCCGCATGCCAAGAAAGTGGTTTTGCTATTTGCGCAAGCGGATTAGTGACCTGGTATCGGTGATGTTGCTACATTTTCTGGATGTTCTTGACGCCGCAATTGTATTGTTCAAAACATCACGAGGTAACCTACAGTATAAGTTTTTGCTAGTTTGTGCATAGCATAGTATAGTTTTTTGTATAGTAAGCTAGCTCTTCGAGTCCGAATGAGTGGGAAATTTAGTGGCTTCTCAGCTGTGTTCTAGGATTTCTCGATATGTATCCAATTAATAATGTTAAATAATATTAGCACCCCCAACCTTTACCTTTCGGATGCATCGAGTTTCATCCTCCACAATAACTTGTTGGTGTTTGCTGTTGATATTTAAGTGTTGTTGGTGTTTTAGTAGCGTTGAACACATGCCGAATTCCATGTTTATTAAAGTACTTCTGAAAGCATTTGAAAGTATTTGATAAATGCTTCATAAGGACGTATATATTAAACGCATTGTCAGAAGTAGGATATATAACCTCACCGTGTAAGTTACGTTAATTTTAATATATAAGCTCAAGTAAGATTTGAAAATATATCGCATAAATTAGATTATATGTAAGCATTTTAAATTTCATTTTTTTTTATTATTTTTTAAATTTAATTTAGAATTTTCATTAATTATCTATAACTGTTTAAATTTTAATAACAAATTTTATTTTTTTAGTTAAAATTTAAATTTTTCTATATATATATATATATATATATATATATATATATATATATATATTAATAAATAAATTATATATATATCTTTATGTATTAATCTATTAGAAAATAGATTTTTGATATCTATAAACTTATATATACATGTAGAATACCAACGAATTCACAAAACCCAATCCTTCTTCATGTTGAATCCAATATTTATTAAAAAAAACAAAGTATTTCGTATAAATTTCGAAATAAAGAATTAAGTGAATACAATTTCCAATACAATACAACTTGCAAAAAACTGAGATGATTAAGGAACATGCGAAAAAATAAAAAATGAAGCGTTGAGTCAAGCATCCTCTTTTTGACTGACTGAGACTGGCTCTCTCGCTTGAATTCAGGTGGCTTGTAGTGGGTGTGCGGTTAGATGAACAGACCCAGGGGTGACAGCATCCCACACTCGGCCGTCATCACACTCATCATCATGTAGACAGCTGGACCATGCCTTAATTTTATCGATACTAGTTGCATCTGTCTGGGACCCTCATGTTCACCAACTTTTTCTACATGTAAACGATCTTTATTATTTATATTAACTATTTTGTAAGGACCCAAAAACTTTGGACGGATTTTAAGGCCAACACCAAATTGAGTTCTTTCTATGGCCACCAAATCCCCTACTTTGTAATTACAAGCAGCTTTTCGTTTTTTGTCAAACAATCTCTTGTTCTCCGCTTGTACTCTTAGTAAATTTCTCTTTGCATTCTGCCGCAGTGCCTCCATTTCCTCCTGATGTACGATTCGTAGCTCTTCTTCAATTGCCTCTCTGAAATTAGTATCTTCTCGAAGTCTCATATTGATACCTGTCAACAGCTTCATAGGCGATGTGTCGATCGAACGTTGATAAGAGGAATTCAGAAAATTTTGGACGTATTTAACATCCTTGTACCATTCATCCGGTTTTTCAACTTTGTTAAGGCGGGAATAACAATCCGATGGATACGTTCTATCTGCCCGTTTCCCCTAGGTACCCCTACTGTGATGTGCAATAACTCAATATTTTCTTTTTCGCAATACCTGATGAATTCCTTGGCCACAAACGTACCCCCCCTATTCAACAATAAGGCGTTTGGGTTTCCAAATGTTTCCCAAATCACTTGCAACTTTTTAATTGCTTCTTCTGCGGACAGCGTCTTCACAGGGAACAGCCACACAAATTTTGTAAATCCATCAATGATCGATAGAAGATACCGGTAGCCCTTACCGGTTGTTGCCATTGGCCCCAAGTGATCCATGTGGAATCCTTTCGGTATCGTATGCAAAAATCCTTCTTTCTTCCCTCTTTTCCTCTCTGCCAGGATACATGGAACACAGCACTCCACAAATTTCACAATTTTCGACGTCATGTTCTTAAAGTATACCTCCTTTGACAGCAATTCTTTGACCTTTTTTGCCGCAAAATGTCCCCTTTCATGTGCCCTTCTAATGATTTCTGGTTCCATGTCCTCTGGTACTACGAATAGCCTGCCACCGTTTTCTACTTTATATAAAATGCCTCCCTCTACTACGTAACCGTTTCTAGGCACTTCGTTTACACTTTCGATTAAAGTGTTCAGATTTGGATCACCCCTTTGAGCGTTTTTAATTCTTTCCAAAAAGGAACTATCGTCATGCAATTGAACCACTAAAGAGACAGGATATCGGCTTAATGCATCTACATGCCGTAACTTGGATCCGCTTCTATGTTCCACAGTGTACTGATACTCTTCCAGTAACATGGCCCAACGGGCCCCTGTCGGTTGTAGATTTTTTTTCTTTAAAGTTCCAGTGATCTGCACAAGCCTGGGCGTAGTTACATTTATGCGGGAGGAGTTTTTGAAGCGTAGTTTCGCAGGATAGATTGAGATAGAGGGCGCAATCGCAAAGCATTTTTGCACAGACACAGTTCGACAAGATTTTCAGCATGAAGGAAGTAAGACTAGGCCTGAAGCTTTCGGCGAGAGTGTAGTCACAATTTTTGGTATTAATTCTACACTAATTGTGCGCCAGGAGTTTGAAATGTACCTCAGCACAAGGCTGGCAGTAAACAGCATGGCTGGCTTGTAACCATCAAAAGGCGCGACAGCGTTCTTAATACCATCATATGTTACCACAAGCTATGATACCAGGTATACCGGTATGAAGTGAGCGTCAAGATACAAATGTCTCGATAGGGAACATTTGTTGTGAACGAGCCCTTATTTATTTTTGTTTGTTTGCTATGACATCTGTGAAAAATATTTAGTATACATCAAGTCTTTGAACAGACAACATCATATTTTTTCATCGTGTTAAAAATGTCGAATTTTGTACCAGAGAGTGATGATTTGCGGAAAGCATTAATTTTTTTGTTTTCATTTGAAGAAAAGCGCTGCAGAGTCGCATCGAATGCTTGTCGAGGCATATGGTGATCATGCTCTATCAGAAGCAACATGCAAAAGATGGTTTCAACGGTTCAGAAATAATGACTTTGATGTGAGAAATGAAGAGCGTGGAAGACCAACAAAAAAGTTTGAAGACGCTGAATTGCAAACGATATTGGATGGAGATCATTGGATGAGTCAAAAGCAAATGGCAGCAATGTTAAATGTTGCACAACAAACAATTTCTGACCGTTTAAAAGCTATGGGAAAGATCCAAAAGTGTGAAAAAAGGGTGCCACATGAATTGAATGAAAGACAGATGGAAAACCGGAAAAACACTTGTGAGATTTTGCTTCAAAGACACGAAAGAAAATCGGTTTTGCATCGGATTGTTACTGGCGATGAAAAATGGATTTATTTTAAGAATCCTAAACAAAAAAAAACCTTGGGTTAATCTTGGACAACCATCAACAACAATGCTATGTGTTTGGTGGGACCAGAAAGGTGTGCTGTACAACGAGCTCCTAAAACCTGGTGATATCGTACAGATGATCAATTTGAACCATGCATTGATCGAGAAACAACCAGAATGGGCCAGAAGACACAGAAAGGTAATTTTGCTTCATGACAATGCACCTGCACACAAAGCAAAAACAGTTCAGGTTACAATCAAAACACTTGGCTGGGAGCAGCTACCGTACCCGCCGTATTCACCAGACTTGGCTCCTTCCGACTACCATTTGTTTTCATCGATGGGACACGCATTGGCTGAGCAGCACATTGATTCCTACGAGGAGGTCGAAAATTGGGTGTCTGATTGGTTTGCTTTAAAAGACGAACAATTCTATTGGCGTGGTATTCACAAATTGCCAGAAAGGTGGTCAAAATGTGTAGAAAACAATGGCCAATACTTTGAATAAAATGTTTTTACTTTTCCATTAATAATTAGTGTTCTATTAAAAAAAAATGTTTCATACCGGTATACCTGGTATATACCAGCTAGAAGAGTGATACCATACCAGCTCATCGCCAGTTCAAATAGTTGTTCCTCGTTTTGAACCAGTTGTAATCTGGTTTCCTGGAAAGTGAGTTCCAAGCATAAGCCGGGGGATGAATGTGTCCAACATGACTATTTTGTCTTTTTTAAGGACTTTTAGCAATCTGCTGGTTTTACTATGTATTTGGATCTAACCATAGAAATCTCTGTAGGAGACACTTTTCGAAGCCCGAATTAGTCATTTATATTATTTTTGTTTCGATCGGTACAAGTTCCATTTCTCTTCCAGATTGGTCTTGAGTGACCTATTTAGAAGTTTTTAGCTTACCTTGAGAATTCTTCGCAGTTTTTGACTTGGCAGGGTTTGGCTTGGCAACTTAATTGTTTAGGGTTTCGTTTAGGCCTTGAAATGCCTATATATGCCTCATTATGAGTTTTGGAACCTTGTTTTCTTGGGATTCCTGCTCTTCTGCAAAATTGTGGTTTTGTATTCGATTCAAAACCGACATTGACATTTCCGACATAACTCTCCAGGCTGTGACCTCCTTAAGATATCTGTTAAATAACGTTAAGTCTACCACTTCATGTCTTATTATCGCAACAAAAGTTGCCTCGGAAATAATATTTGTAATGTTCAGGCCAGACGATAGTATGAAGTCGAGAAGATGCGATCCTTTCTTATTGCACTTGCTGCTGCCCCAGAAGATGTTTTGATCATTAGCATAGCAAGTTCCGCTACCTCTTTTGGTGGCGGTTGAAGGACAGATTAGTAAAGAAAGCTGAAGCAGCAAAGAAGTTGAGGCACGCTCCGTTTAACTTGTAGCTAATACCCGCGGTAATCAAATTTTGCCCAAGCTTGGTTGCTGGGAGAAGATACAGCACAATTAAACAAGTCATCGGATTTTCTGATCGCTCGTCATACAGTGTTTGCATTTTTTCGACACTCATAGCTCTTGGATGTATATAATGTGAGGTTTGTCTTTATCATGGAAATTCCTTTCTGCTCGGCCTTTCTGATCGCCCGTCATAGAGTGTTTGCATTTTTTCCACACTCATAGCTCTTGGATGTATATAATGTGAGGTTTATCTAAAGTCTGCTACATAGAATTGCAATAGCATCCTAAGCATGATGATGCTTAATTTGGGTAAACGAAGGCATTAAAAGTTACTAAGGATATCATTCCTTATTTGCATTTCTTAAAATAAAGCGAAATTTGATTCTTTGAAGTCTAAGTTATATCTTGAAATTGTGGTTTTAACCGGGGGTTAATCTAAACCAACAACAGGAGAAAAACCATTTTTATTTTCCCGATACTTATTCTCGTTGTAAGAGAAGAACTACCACCTCTTGGATTAGAAAGCAGAGTTCTGGATATGTAAACGCGCCAGCAAATACACCGTATTCCTGTCTTCGGGCTCCAGCAACTTCAAATTCAACAACTTCATCGACCTGATTTGTGGTTCCCAGGGGGGAACTTCGAGACAGAAGTACTCCGCCGCTCAAAAGATTGCTGTGTGAACTTCACCAAAAAATCTTCGCAGTGTTTGCACACTTTCGGACTGAGGAAAGTTAGGCTGGGAAGAGCATTCCATATTCGTTTGATGCGGCTGAAGAACACAACAGCGATAAAATAGCTATAGAGACGCAACATTTCGTCGATGTTCTAGCGAGTCGATTGACTTCACCGCTTTATTATCACTAATACGTTTTATCGCTCGCTGTTGGATTCTATCTGGTAGGTGCAGAGAGGTCTTAAAAGGAACAGACAAGATAGAATGATTTGAATGACAGTAGATAGCACAGAGTTTTCAAAAATTAAATTCCACTCTATTCTTCTTAACCCAATCAATTATGCTGTCAAGATCGGAATTTAATGGGTTTAACACACCCTGCCGATCCAAGTCTATGGCCGAAAACGAAGGTCAAAAGCCAAGAAACGAATATGAAAAGCTGAGGGTACTGTCATCAGCGAAGGAGTGAATTAGATCAGAAGTGACAGATCATTTTTAAAATCAGGAAGTCCCGTGGATCTGTGCATGTTTAGATCTTTGAGTACTCCTGTAATTGTACGAGTGCGAAAAATTTACGGCCATGGAAAAATTTACGCTCTCGAGTACAGGCGCGGACAGAGTGCAATCTGGAAGCGTTGAGCTGGCTGCAAAATCTGCAGGTAACAGATTTGCTTTGTCCAAGGAGCTGACAGCTGGAATGTCATTACAAATGAGCGTTAGAATTAAAGACCAGGCGGAACTCTTAACTTCTTTTACAAATGACTAAAAGTTATTGCTGCCCTTGGGACAATGCAGTTACTTTTGATCATAGGAGAATTTTACACGTCTTATTAACGCATTGCAATCATTTCGGGTCCTTTTGAATTTCTTCCAGTTTTCCTCCGAAGAGTTGTTTAAAGAAAAAAGTATTTTTGTAATCATATCAGCTGCGGCATCCAGACCACTATCGAAGAAGCATAGTAATAATAATTGTTGGCGCTATAGTCCAAAGGGGGACCAGGGCCTAGCTTGCTCATCAACTACTCGTGTTGTGCTCGCTATTGCTCTCTCACGAGTGGAAGGGACCTACAGTTTTTTGCCGACTCCGAACGGCGAGATTTGAGAAGCTTTCTTAGACAGTTATTACTCTTTGAGTGTTGTCAGCAGCTCGAAAGAGGTGGTACCGAAAAAAATGCGAAAAATTGGTGTTGAGCTTGGAGTCGAACCTAGACCCTTCGGCGTGTGAGCGTCGCACTCTACCCACTACGCCACGGCGACCACTGAAAAAGCATAGTGTCCAGTTAAAAAAAAAAAGTTGTTCAGGCCGGTCCAGTTGGCTTTCTGGTAGAGCCAAACTGTTCTTTTAGGGATTTGTTCTCTAACTGATGGTATGATCTACAATCTCAGGCATCCGTGTTGGCTTATTCACAAGCTGGGTCAAACCTCAGCAAAGATTTCAACGTACCTTCCTTCGGGTGTTGTCTGGTCTGAATGTCGAAACGAAGAAGAATTGTGTACATTGAAATCGCCCGCAATAACGATTTCAGTGCGAGGATACAGGGATACAATTCTTGTGATGGAGTCGGACAGTGCATTAAACTCATTGAAAGTTGAGTTGCTATCCAAGTTTGGACTTCTATAATTAAAGCAGTTCAAATCCGACAAGTCGGTATTTTCACCTACCTGTGTTTCACTTAGTGCCAGGAGAGCTGGTTTATAGCGGGAGATGTGAACTTACACAGCAAAGAGATTTGCTCTTAGCCCACGAACATTGCTGACATCAACCCGGAATTGCCCTCCCATATCACTCACAGACATTAAGTAACCAAAATTGCAACCAACATTTGTTACAACAAGAAGACAGGAGGTGATTGACTTAACGTTATCAAATAGATATCTGAAGGAGATCACAGACTGGAAAGTTCTGCGGAAGTGTTCATGTCGGATAATAGATACATAGAGTTTCCGAATCGAATGCGAAACCAACGTTGCAGAGGAGCAAGAACCCTAGGAGAACAAACTGGCCAAAGTTTAGGGAAGAGTTAGCAAATCGCGCTGTGCCTCTCCCAAAATTCAGAACGAGGCATAAGGTTGAGGTGTAAGTTCGGAACCTGAACGACACCCTAACCAAATGTTTGGAACTGACATGCCCAGTCAAAAAACACCCCTACTGGACTCCAGTTCCGTGGTGGAACGCGGAATTGCAGAGAAAGCGCAAAAACTTTTGAATAGGTGGGAAACACTCAGTGAAAGCAGCAGACTAGTGAAAGTTCTCAAAAGGAACAAAGCAGTGAGGCTGGAAACACTAAGGAAACCAGAAGGTACCTATACCGAGTCTAAAGCTGAGACCCTCCAACTCATGCTTGAGACTCACTTCCCTGGGAACCAGATCACAGTCGGCTCAAAACCAGTGCCGATTTCCGAAACTGGGGATGAGCAGACAAATTCTACTCGCAGAGGCTGGTATATTTCATCGCACGTCGTAACTGATGAAGCCATCAAGTACGCTGTAGCGCCTTTTGATGGTTTCAAGTCACCGGGCACCGATGGCATATGTGCAGCACTGCTGCAAAAGGGCATAGACCCTATACTACCGGGTCTGAAACCGAAAACTGGTAAAGGAGACTACTCACTCGCCAAAAACTTCAGGCCTATAAGTCTCACCTCCTTCATACTAAAAACCTTGAAGAGGCTGGTCGAACTGCACCTGCGCAAAAACGCTTTGCGATCACGCCCTCTATCTCAGATGCAACATGCCTACCAGCGCGGAAAATCTTGCGAGACTGCACTTCAAAATCTCTTAGGTAGAATTGAAACTGCACTTGACAGGAAAGACTACGCACTGCAACAATGCGACTTTTGATGGCATGTGCAACGGGGCCAGGAATCACGGCGTAGAGGATTCATTGGTGTTGCGGATAAGGGCAACGCTAATTACAGGACTATAATCGCAGAGGCGGAGTGTGACAAATCTGTAATGTCGGAGGTTAACAGGGGCTGCCCCCAAGGCGGGGTCCTGTCTCCCCTCCTATGGTGCATGCTGGTCGATTCTCTGCTTTCTGTTTTGAATAGTTCTATCACCTATGCCCAGGCTTATGCATACGATGTAGCTGTATTGGTTACCGGACCATGCCTTGTGGCCGTCAGCGCACGCGGGATAGCTAGTGTACCAGGAATGCGCTTTCAGTCAACCGTCTTAAAACTGAGGTTGTTTTCTTTACGAGAAGGAGGAATTTGACTGGTTTGACTCAACTGGTACTTAATGGCGTCAATATCCCACTTTCCAATGAAGCCAAATATCTAGGTGTTATCCTGGACAGTTAACTTCTCTGGAAGACACATTGAAACAAAAAGCTCCAAGGCGCTGTCAGTCTTCTGGCAATGCAAGGAAGTTTTTGTCAAAACCTGGGGTCTATCACACAAAAGCTCCGTTTGGATCTACACGGCAATGATAAGACCACTTCTCTCTTATGCATCAGTCGTTTGGTGGAACAAGCTTTCGCGCAAATACGTGACTGCCGCTTTCACCAAGTACCAAAGAACAGTTTGTCTCGGCTGCACAGTGGCTTTCCCCAGCACGCCTGGCTCTGCTCTTGATGCTCTGATTAATCTCTTCCCCCCTCCCCTTGATCAACACATCATAGGATGTACATTCAAGGCCAGGACCAGGACCAGGAATGGTCTTTGGTTCCACTCGCACTGGAGCTTTGATGACCTCGCACACCGCATCTCCTATGTTACTACTCTCATTGACATGCCGTCTGATGCGAGGTCGCCAATAATACAGTTGCGACGCTTATACAAAGTCGACTTTCCCCGTGTTCTGGATTGCCTCTGGCCAGAAACTAAACCGGGAAAGGAATGTAATCAGATTTTCACGGACGGCTCCAAGACAACGGAGGTTTCTGGAACTGGGGCCTTCGTGGAAAACGACAACGTCGGTAATTTCGCGTCGGTCTTCCAGGCGGAAGCCTTCGCGATCCTAATGGCCACCAATTATATTGTGAAGAACAGGTGGAAGGGAAGAAGTATCTGCGTCTGCAGCGACAGTCAAGCTGTGCTCAAGACCTTACTCAACCCTTTAACCACTTCCAAGATTCAAGTTCAAGAATGCAAGTATTCCCTTAATTTGGTCGGCAAGCTGAATTCGCTAAGACTTGTCTGGGTCCCGGTTCATCACGGGATCCTGGGAAACGAAACTGCCGATGAACTAGATAGGCTAGGTTCAGCAGAGGCATTCGTAGGGCCCGAACCCACCTTGGGATTACCCGCGTCTCTAGTCAGGACCTCCTTCGCTGGTTGGGTCTCTCTACAGCACAATCAGAGATGGCGTGACTCTCCAGGATGCAGGGTGACCAAGAGTATGCTCCCAAACGTCTGCAAGAAATCCGCTTCTTTTCTGCTATCTCTAGACAGCGTCGGTGTATTAACGGGACACTTCACCTTCGCTATGCACCTGAGTCGGCTTGGGCTTAGTGATGTCACACTCTGCGACGCCTGTGAAGAAGGTGAAGACACTTCAAACCACTTTCTCTGTCAGTGTCCTGTTTTCGCTCGTATCAGATGGCGGTTATTTGGCGCCGATGTGGTGGGAACTCAAAACCTAAGTATCACAGAAGTGCATCTTGGTTTTTCTTCGGAAAACCAAGAAATTACATTAAATGATGGTTACTGCCTGATAGTACAATGGACCAGTATTTGAGTCTGAGCGCTCCAGTGTAGTTTATCCCAACCTCCAACAAAAAAAAAAAAAAAACAACATCTATCTTGGCAATGTCCGTATAATTATTTAGTTTCAGCTCCTCTAAAGTAAAAATCCCGGAACGATGATATTTAATTGCGCGGATACTGTGGGTGAATTCATTAGGCTTCCTACGCGAATAGTTCGACCTTATTAAATCAATCTATCAAGGACATTTTCTTATATACGCATCGCATGCGTTTTTGAATTTGGCTCGGCGAGAGCACAAGAAATAATTATTAAAACGTACATCGATAGATAGGTTTCATTGTATATATTTAAAGTATTAAGCATACATTGATGTTATGTTGTAATTAAGCATAGAATTCAGTTAAGATCATTAGAAAGTAATATTATATGAATTAATACTTTATGATTATACTTCCATTAAGTAAGCATAGAAGCATATTGCATATTTTTTTGTTTTGATTATGAAATTATTTTCATAAAACATTCTTTCTTGCTATATTTAGATATTAATTTTAGTTCTGTTCTACTTTCGGAATAAATTTAAATTTTATATTTAAATTTTGCAAATTTAAGTTTCATAGAGCCTATATTGCAGTTACTTACAATGCTGTTTTTAGATCAACCCATTAAGGACCTTGCGTTACCGCGGTGTAAAACCTTAACCTTAATCTTTTTTTATGAATTCTTATCCATTTGCATTAAAAATCATTAAAAAAGTTGAGATATATTTGAGGCGTTTGTGCAACTTTTCCAAAGAAGGAAGGGGTTCTTAACGGGTTAGTAATAACTGTTAAATATATATATACTAAGTTGGATAACTGTGGGACTCTGGTATGTCCATTAATACGATCACACTGTACACAATAAAATATATAACAGCCTTTGGAATTTAATTTGTTGCAGGCTTCTTAAATGTGTCTGCCTAAATTTTTCTTTAAGAAATTAATTCAATTGGTGGGACACATTATAAAAATTGTCAACCTACATAAATACAAATATTGTTCGGTGGGTAATTGCAAAAATTAAAAGAACAACAAATAAATTAAATAAATATGAAACATGAATATCTAAACTCACTTAACAAGATCTTGGGAAAACTTTGATGAACATTTATAGTTGCACAATTTTTAGCATTAAAATTTGCTTTTGCATTAAGTTATAAATTATAATTCGATAATTTATAAATTTTCTAATGTTACAGAGCCACTTTGAAGCAATTTTTCGTTTTAGATTTGTTAATGCAAAACAGAATTAGTCCGAATATAGTCATGTATTTTATCACAGATAAATTTGCCAATTAATTTTAAATTTAACAATACATCTTAGCATTGTGTGTGTGTGTTTTTTATTTTTTTTTTTTTGTTTGTTTGGAATGAAAATTACATTTAAAAAAAAGGTCTAATAGTTCAGTCTAAACCAAGTAAAATCATTTTTAATGTAAACAATGGCACCTTTTATTTTAAGAATACTTTTTGAATTACGTGTAGACGCTCGGCGAATTCACAGCGTTTGCTAATATCAATGTTCTAATATTGCACCCTGGATTCTATTCAGATGTTCCCAATGGAAAAAGGTTAAAACATATTTATGTTAATTATTCATTTTCAAAAAATAACTTTCTTAGAACTTACAGTAAATTTTGTCATACTATTGGAACTATTCAATTGCCCTCCACTCGCACTGTTTCTGGATCTTTACGATGACGATCCTCACTTTTCCAAGAACTTACTGGAATATGTGGTGCTGGGAGACAGTTTCGTAATGTCTGAACGAGTTGAATAGTATCTAAAAGCGCTTTTGAAAAAATATGTGAATATATTATAAAAATATGTAAATATATTATAAATATTACAATTAATACAAAAACTACAGCAAAAATGTTTTTTTTTTAAAAGCCGAAATTCTTATCGTGAAATTATTGAGGAGTTGGAAACATTGAGTCCCGACAGTAAGGCTAAGTTCACAATTTCAGTGATAACAAAAAATAAGGACAAAATCTTTAAAATAGTAATAGCTAGAAAAATCAGTTTGTTGAAAAGAAAAACCTCAAAGCATCCATACTCGCATCCTCGAATGGAACGAGCATAATATATATGGTTTTTAATACAACATGGTAAAAATCTATAAGTTGCTTGGGGAATTTATTCCTTAGAACATATTATTTGTACTTACTTTTCTGTAAATGTTCACCTTGATTGCACGGTCTGTGCATTATTTATTTATATATTCTCGTTTGCTTTTCTCAGAATAAATTATTTATACTCACTTTTTTGTAAACTTTCACTTTGTTTTCCATACGGTTTGCACATAGACGGCCGGATATACGTTTTCATTCGTGACATATTTTTCATTAACTCAGTGAATGCTCGCACAATTTTTTCTTGCCCTACCATTTGTCCTTCACGAAAATCTTGAGATCCCCAAGCGCCATTATGGAGTGCAAGTAAGTCCTTATTAGACTCCAAGCATTCAAGGTTTGACCTAAAATTAATAATGTTTTTTTCTTTTTATTCATAAAAGGTTTACACCTTACCGAAGAACGTCAATATTTTTTTGATTTTGTTCCGAATGTTGTGAAATTGAAGTTGATGGTGGCGCAAGATGTGATAAAGTATTAGAAACTTGAAGATTATTATTGGAATTAGAAATGGCTGCAAAGAAATTGAATTTAAATTTTTATTTTAATTGAGCTGAAAGTTGAGTTTTTAGTTTTGATTCATACATAAAAGGGATTAACTAAGAATTAAACATATCCGCGATACATACTTTGAATAGTCACGTTTCCTGTAACAACTGGTATATTTTGCTCATATTGTTTTTTATCTAGTTGCTGTAGCACACGCTGTTTTTCGATAGTAGAAAGACTACTAAATTTTTCTAAATTTTGTTGAGCCATAACACGGTTCTGTTGTTGAATGATAGCAGCTGTTATTTGATGCTGTTGTTGGTGTTGTTGAAGCTGCTGTTGATGATGTTGGTGATTATTTATTTGAATATTCTGCTTTGTTAAATGAGCAATCGACTGTGGAACCTTTTGATTACTATGGCCTTTGCTTAGATCTACTTCTCCGCCGACGGTATGTGGTGGCGGTAAATGCAAAAATTCCGGTGAGACGCTGGAATAAGGCTGTTCCATGTAGCTGATAGGAGGCATTGTCAGATGACTTTTATAATATCGGCATGCTGGACTTGGACAAGACTGTACAACTTCTACTATAAACTCTTTCTCCATTCCGAAGTTATCCCTGCCAATAGAATATGACTCAACAACTGCACGCACTGTAGCCTCAACACTTAAATGTATTCCATGAGGACCTGACATGTGTTTAAGCATTACAGCATTGGCAAAATGTTCAAACGGGAGCACTATTTTTCCATTATCCCGTAGAATTAACCGCCCTTGTCCATCTAAAGTAAGTCTATTTGCCAATACCCTAAATTTTTTTTTATGAAAATAAAATATGCGCAGTATGTTATTTTTGTACTCACTGTAGGTAAGCAGCACTTGGAAGCATAGCGCTCTCCTTAAGTTCCGAAAAGCATTGAAGAAGTTCAACACTTGGGTTCCATCCTTTGTTTTGCAAATAAAGTTGCAAAAGCATATATAACTTCTCCGTAACATATCCAACACCTTGAATATTATTATGCGGACCCTCAGCATTGTGTGGGACATGATTATTACCGACTGAATTACTAGCTCCATTTCCACTGCTGCAATTTGCACCTACCGCGGATGGGCCTTTAGAGAGTGCAGCTTTCATTGTCTCAGACAGGTCCATTTTGTAATTGTCAGGATAATAATTTTTTACATTATCCTGGGCGTTTCCAATAAAATATTTATAAATAATGCATTTTATTGAAATGTCATGCGTTTACCAAATTATTCATAATGTACACAAAACGTTCAACAATTATTAAGCTCTATATTCCTCAGATAAAACAAACTAAATTTGGAAATAACTCTGTATGCCAGTTAAACAATCCACCCATAAGGATCCTTTGGTTTGCACTGAATTAACTGGTTGACAATTACTTGTTCGAAATTCGGGCACCTAAAATGTGTTCCATGTCACATTTTCGTTTTTATTATATTATGAAATTACTATAATGAAAAGAAATTTATACAAAGTAGTTTTCAGGGAATCTAATCTTAATACAATTAAACTTAAAAACGAAGACCGAATATTTGCTTGTGTTTAAAACATAAGTCAACAATTGGCTGTCATACAAAAACAATAAAAAAGAACAGATTGAAAGTTGCTGTAATTTTTCGAACACATGCTGATAGAGTTCAGATAAATACAAATTGACTAACAATCACAAATTAACTAACATAATTTGATCTACATAAGATAAAACATAAAGAATTGACCATAATTGCCAACAATCTCAATCATCAACTTTGAATTGATTAAGGTATGATAATAGACTAATTAAAGTGTGATAAAAGCAAATAAGTAGAAGAACGAGGTCACAAATCATAATAAGTTCTTACAGGTATAACATTGCGATAAAAGTGTTAGAACAATTTTAACATACAACTCTGAAATTTATTTCACTTTTTATCCTTTTATGAGGTGCGCATAGAAGATAGGCTGCATTTTTAACACATAAATAAATTATTTATCGTCGTAACTGTCGTTAAAGTTAATTCTACATTTTGATTTTGTATGCTATATAAATATTTGATATATTTAAAATATTCTATAAGTACTGTTTGTGTTCGGGAACTCGCAACACTAATGGTCGACATATATTTTTCAAAATATTTACACTTTTTGACCAAACTGCCAAGATTTGTTCTCGTATATTCACTTCTTTACTGTACTGCTACCAAAATTGCTACATTTAAATACAACCTGTTATACGTAACAATCACATGTACAAATCGAAAGTGTTATATAAACGCTGTCAAATGAATTTAAAGTGTAAGAAAAGAAGAAATTGCTCGTTTGTACATACATTGTATCATATTACGACGTCTTGCAACGTGTTTCCCCTTTATTTTTAATAAATACTTTTTTCTGTTGATGCGGTGAATTTATAATAACTTTATCATGAAAGTAAAAGTGATAAGTCGAAACCCGGATGATTATTTGCGTGAAACAAAAGCTGAATTACATAAAGGTATATACTAATTTGATTTAAAGTTTTTAAATAACTAATTTATTAAACCAAGTTCCTCGGAATTACGATCCGGCTCTTCATCCTCTGGAATCTGTAAGAGAATATGTTCGTGCTCTTAACGCAACTAAATTGGATAGAGTTTTTGCCAAACCGTTTGTTGGGAATTTGAGTGGACACCGTGATGGTGTTGCTTGTTTTGGTAAACATCCTCACCAGTTATCTACTTTAGTCAGCGGTGCATATGATGGTGAAGTATGCGTTTGGGACTTGGCAAATAGAATTAATAAAAGAAGGTTTGTGGCACATGACGGATTTGTTCGAGGAATCGTATACTCAATAGATGGCGAAAAGTTTCTAACAACGGGGGATGACAAAACAATCAAATTGTGGAAGTCAGGGGCATACGAAGAATCCGAAAATGATGCACCACTAAATACATTTTATTCACGAACTATTTTAACTGGGCTGTCTCACAATGTTAAAGAAAACATTTTTGCGACATGCGGTGAAACGTGTACTATTTGGGATGCCAACAGAAATGATCCTTTAAAAATTTTGAAATGGGGAGTAGATACACTGCACTCTATTGCTTTTAATCCAGTTGAAACATCGCTTCTGTCTGCATGTGCAAGTGACAGAAGCATTATATTGTATGACAAAAGAGAAGGTCAACCACTTCGAAAGATAGTTTTAACTATGAAGAGTAATAAGCTGTCGTGGAATCCAATGCAAGCATTTAACTTCACCGTAGCCAACGAGGATTGCAAGTATGTTGTGGTATTTACTTATCTATTGTTATATCAAACTTACTGTTCCGTTTTAGCTCCTATACATTTGATACTCGGCAGCTGAATAACCCAATTAAAATACATTATGATCACGTATCTGCAGTAACTGATATAGATTACTCCCCCACGGGTAAAGAATTCGTAACTGGAAGTTATGACAAAACGTTGCGTATTTATGATGTGAATAAAAGTCACTCAAGGGATATATACCACACAAAACGAATGCAACGTGTATCATGTGTGGCTTGGAGTATGGATAGTAAATATGTATTTTGTGGATCAGACGAAATGAATATTCGCATGTGGAAGGCATCAGCATCTGAAAAGCTTGGAGTAGTAAGACCGCGGGAAAGAGCTAATTTTAATTATCAGGATTCATTAAAAGAAAAATATGCAGCTCATCCTCAAATAAAACGTATTTCTCGTCACAGACATGTGCCTCAACACGTACTTAATGCACAGAAGAAGATGCAAACAATGAAAAATAAAGAAAAGCAAAAAGAAGCAAATATACGTATACACTCCAAACAAAAGTCTAACTCATTTGTACCCGAAAAGAAAAAGTTAGTTTTAAGAGAGGAGTTTTGATTTCATAACTATAAATTTAAACACAAAAATTGAACGTCATTTTTATTTAAGGAAAACAAAAAATTATAGGCTAAAAAATTAAATAAAAAATGTTTACATCGTGAAGAACGTATAGACTTGTGTATCATTCTATAACGTCGAAACGTAAAGATCTAAGTTCCAATTTTTATCAGTCTGATGCACTGCTGCCTTCTTCATTACTTTGTTCAATTTCTTTCTCGGCCTCATTCTCATTAAGCATTTCCGTAAGTACCTCCACCAAATTCTTTGTTTCCTCCAACATTTGACGAGACGTATTAAGCTCGGACTCTAATCCTTCTATACGTTCATGCAAATGTTGATTCTCCGCTAATGTCGATTCAAGGGCCTCCCTCCTTCTTTCTGCAAGAAGTTCCCAATATGTTCCACTTGGTGAGTCTGTTCCAGTTAAATCATCAGGAGTTACCGACTGTTTCTGGGGCGATGTCTGTGTTGATCGGCTATCAATTTTTTTCCTTTTCACATTTTCAGTCGATGTAACGGTTTCTGTTGCACTGGGTTAAAAAAAACAACTGTAAATTATTTCTTTACTTTACTTAAAACAAATCTAATCAAAAACATCTTACGCTTTTATTCGAGAAATTTTGTCAATCTGTGGTCTACCCGCAAGATTTTCTTTGTCAATTGCTCCCCTTTGCAAGGTTTTTAATGTTTTTCTAGTGTTCATTAGATTGTCCTTGGAGATAATTATTTTATAATGGAATAGGAATGGAATTAATGACAACCATGTCGCCTGTAAAACATATTTCTTACCTGCTGTTCTGAAGCCGATTCAATTTTTATGAACACCTTTTTAACAGAGACATTAGACATCGTAATTACTTCTCAAATCGTTTTCTTCTAAATAATACCATACAATTAAATGAAATAATAAAACAAATAACAGAACTGTTGAACGCCGAGATCCACTATATTTTTGAAGCGGGAAAAGATATATTATGTTGTAGTCCGAAGCTAGCTACGATTAAAAAGACGAATTCAGTACCATATATATGACGTAAAATGAAATAGTTGGTAATCTGGCACCATAAGCTCATATTTAATGTCGGTCAACCGTTTTGTATGTCCAATGACTTGCACTTATTTAGAAAATTATTTTCAAAGTGCGATCATCCACATAGCTTGTGATGGCTTGTGAGTGAGAGACTTAAGAAACAAAGAGGTCAGAGCATTGAATATGTAAACAAAAGAAAACTTTACACTAAATCTCACAGAGCTTCCAGGTATTTTAATATATCTAGGCATAGCCGAGAGATAGTGATAAGCAACCTAATATCATATTGTCTTGCAGTTGGAACTCTTCTCTCTCTTCTGCTTATACAAAGCAATATTATTTGTATATATGTATATCGGAACATGCTTTTGTTTTCGAAATTTCAGAAATTAAAGAAAAATATTAACAAGAAATATTACTTATATTGGATGGTGTAACAACTTACAAGAGTAAGTACTCGTGTTGTGCGTGCTACATTACCTGAGTAAATGAGACCTACAACCCATGAGAACGAATAATCGATGCTTTGTTGAATTTTCTTGTCATTTTTAATAATTGTGCTGAACACACTCAGAAAATTTTGGAGTGAGGATACTTGCAGTATGTCATCTGACTGTCAGTTCATTATTCAATTTTCAAACCAAAACGATTTTTTTCCGTCAAATTCGAGCAGGTGCTTCATCTTATCGATAATTATTTATAAAATACCTTTCATATTCCCGCCAATAAATTAATTTAATAAATATATCTGGGACGTCTCAATTAAATGGCCACAAATGGCGAGTTGAACGATAATTTTTGTGATGTAGGAAGAACTGAAAGTGATGCAACGCATTATCGTTTGCGAAGTGATCGACATGCAAAGGAGGAAATTACTTGTTTAAGCTGTGGTTTTGTTTTCTATGCTACATCTAACATAGATGTTTATGAACATTTTTGTAAAAAAATACATTCACATTACTTTGGGAATTGTCTGTATTGTAGTGGGAAGGTTCATACATACCAAAAACGAGGCCAAATTAATTATTTTCACAATTGCTTGCGTTGGAAGTGTGGAGACGATAAGTGATAACTATAATTCAATAAGAAGTACATATACTGTAAAATGCAAGAGAGTGATTCTAATGCTGAAGGAGACTATTCAGAATTTTCTGACGGTGTTGGTGGTGATGATGATAGTAGCATTAGTTCAAAGACTACTGGCACGGGAAAACGCTGGTCCAGATCTGAAGATGCTGCACTAAAAAAACTTGTTTCACAATATGGTGAAAAATGGAATGTTATTGCAACAATGTTCAAGGATCGGTCTGATCTTCAAATACAGCAAAGATGGGCAAAGGTTTTAAATCCAGACCTAATTAAAGGTCCTTGGACACGTGAAGAAGATGATAAAGTTATTGAACTAGTACGCCGCTATGGTCCAAAAAAGTGGACATTAATCGCGAGGTATTTAAATGGGCGAATAGGTAAACAATGTCGTGAAAGATGGCATAATCACTTAAATCCAAATATTAAGAAGACAGCTTGGACAGAAGAAGAGGATAAGATTATATATGAAGCTCACATTCAATATGGAAATCAGTGGGCGAAAATCGCAAAATTGTTACCTGGCCGTACAGACAACGCCATTAAAAACCACTGGAATTCAACTATGAGAAGAAAATATGAATATAGTGAGAATGGAAGGCAAAAACAACAACAGAGCGGAGCAATAACGGATTTAAAAAATTCTCGATCCAACTTAAAATCTCTCATTAAAAATGGTTGTATTTCTACAGCAGTTAGTGCAAGTAACTCCCAAATAGAGAAGAGTTTACAATCATCACTTATTGATCGCATACATAGTCATGCAAAAAAAGTTTCACAGAAAGCCCAATTAAATAAACCTCCAAATATTTTAAAGAAATCTCGTAATGTGCTAAGCTTGCATTATACCGAAACATCTGCACAACCAACTTCCAGCTCAAATACTATAAAACTACCGGACTCCCCCGTTATAACACCAATAAAGCCATTACCATTTTCTCCAAGTCAATTTCTTAATTCACCTTGTTTAACAACATTCGATGATATGAATTTGAGAGCAAGTACGCCAGTCCGAAGAACATTTAATAGAGTTGGCATGGAAATAAAGAAAGAGCATGAAAATTCTTCGATCGAAACACCCCACAAAAGTGAGTATTAATATGTTAAGTTTACTTGTTACTAACTTGGGATATTTTAGGCTTATTAGGACCAAGAACACCTACACCATTTAAAGATGCACTTGCGGCTCTGGGCAAAAAGCGCAAGGGCGACAAGTATATCCCACCAAGTCCTTCTAGTTTGGTAGAAGATCTAGAAGAAATAATAAATGACGAACAGCTCAGTGAAAACCAAAGCTTACAAAACTCAAAAGTTGAAATTAAAAGTGGTGCCGACCACTCTGCTCCAAAGAAAGCACGAAAGTCCTTAAGTGCAAGTTGGGAAAACGATATGAAAATAGAAAAGAAACTACCGTACGAAACCGAAACTCCGAGTAAATTTCTCACTTCGACGAATTCTATTGTATTTTCGCCTCCAAGTATATTAAAGGATACACTAGGTGATTCAGAACTTCTGATGGATAATTGTGAAGCTAAAAAGGAAAATAAAAGTCCTAAGCAAGTTCTTCAAAGATACCTTGATCCAAAGTGGGAAAAATTAGCTTGCGGCCAAACAAAGGATCAGCAATTTATGGTCCAACAAGCACATATGTGTCTTAAAAATCTGTCACTAATGCCAAGGTCCCTTAACTTTGAAAAACAAAAGTAGTACGGTCGTTATAATTATTTCACTTCAAACTTGTCTTTAATATATTGTATATATATTTCTTTATAAGAAACAATTTTGTTTTTGAAAATGTTGGTATTTCGGTGGTTCATAAATATAAGACAAAACTGATTTATATTTTGAAACAAAGGTATAAAATAAGTTATAAACATTTCACTAATTGGAAATTAAATCACCACTTTCATTTATTTGGATGGTTTTTTTAACAGTAATTTTTATTTAGGTACATACATTTTTTCTTTCAATTTAATTTCCTTTGATTTTATGCAAACTTAATTTAAAAATAAAACCTTTCAGTTTTTGTATGATTCAATATTGCATTTTTGTACTTTAAGTTTATTTGAAAAGGCAGTTGTTCGATATTGAATATTTTATTAACGCTGCAATTTTTTTTGTCGATTCACTTATATTAGTAACGGGAATTGTATTACGATATTAGTTGAGGTGGATAATTTTTCTTTCTACTGACTTGTTCTAAATGTTTTCCAGGTGGGAATCGGAGTGTGATGACTTTTTTAGACAATTTTTACTCTTACAGTTTTGATATTAACGCAAAAAGCTGTGATCGTCAAGAAAGGGGACATTTTAGTCCTTCAATTCAATCTAGGATCTCAACGCATGAACGAGACTTTTTTCATGACGTTGCTTGCAGCCAGTGTAGACGACGTCATAAGAAAACAACCAAAATTTGTTTTGATAATATTTATGTTATAATTGACAAAATACTTCAATAATAAAATAATAGTTATTTTTGGCGCGACAGTCCACAGGTGGACCAGTGCCTAGCTTGCTTATCAACTACTCGTGTTGTGCGCGCTCCTGTTCTCTCACGAGTAGAAGGAACCTACAGTTTTTTGCCGACTCCGAACGGGTTTCTTAGACAAGTATTACTCTTTGAGTGTTGTCAGCAGCTCCAAAGAGGTGGTGCCGTGAAAAATTCGAGGTATTCAGCCGTAGTAGTAGAACCTAGACCCTTCGGCGTGTGAGACAGAACGGAATAAGCGAAAATATAACCAGACTGGAGTTGCATAAAACAGTTCCTTTGCCGGACTGAACATTGAACGGTTTCTTTGTGGATAGGAACTAGTTCCAGGAACTAGTTCTGAGGAACTATTTAGCTCCGAGGACCTACTTAGTTCCGTGGACCTATTTAGTTCCGAGGAGATCTTTGTGGTATAATTCATAAGAAAATGAACATTTTGTAAATGTTTTAAAATGAAA
The DNA here is from genome assembly GCA_955652365.1 of Eristalinus aeneus. Lineage (NCBI taxonomy): Eukaryota > Metazoa > Arthropoda > Insecta > Diptera > Syrphidae > Eristalinus > Eristalinus aeneus. The sequence goes on from OY019132.1 coordinate 85,653,511, forward strand.
ACCCCATAAACTACTTCTATAAGTACATAAACGTTATATTTGTGTTTACCTTTTTTCTTTTACCTGTTACAATTAAAACAATATGTTTTTTTTAATTCGAAGAACGTTGATATACCCGGACAAGATTCGATCATCTGTCTAGCAACAAAATTAGTCAAAAACATCTGAAATGTTTCATGAAATGTCAACAAAACAAAGTGGGCAGCATGTTAGCTGAAACAACATTCAGAACTACCGTAGTAGATATAGTTCCGGGACCGATGTAGTTCCCGGACCTATATAGTTCTAGGACCGATGTAGTTCTCGGACCTATATAGTTCCAGGACCGATATAGTTCCGAACATAGTTCCGGAACTACTCAACACGGTTACATGTCCATGGAACTATGCACTAATAGTTCCATCAGCATGTTCAGGCTCAAACACGTATGCATATATTACATACGCGGAACAATAATGTAAAGGGGAGAAGGAATATGTTGAAAGTATTAGCTTTTTTGACGTTTTACATAAGGTTCATGGTGTACATCATACGAAGAAGACAAATAACACAAGAAACAACAAAATTTGCGACTGATACATGTGTCTGAAAAATATTTTTTGAATTGCGTGATGTTTCAATTCACACATTCACGATGTACATATCTGTCATGTTTGAGCTACCGAACATGTCGAAACTATCGGACATGTTTAGGTGGAATATGTGAAACGATAGGAACTAGTGCCGACGGTGGAACTAGGTCCAGTATCTACATATATAGGTCCGGAACTACACAACTCTAAACCAGACTATACAACAAACAATAACACAACCTACAAACATACGAGTATGCGATCGGGTGACCTTCCAGTAAACGGTCAGGCAACAAGACGACGGTACTCGTAGAACATCCGCAAAACGCAACAAAATACACAACATCGAACGAATCACCCAACAGAACACACCCACGCACAAGAACAAACGACGTAACATACTACGCATGAGCCAGTAGGCTCACATTTGCTGTCCAGCGTCCAGAAAGGAAATCTGAGAAAGAGCTGCAGTTAAGGAAGAGAGGAAGAAACCGCCAAGCTGATTTCTAGAGCGAAGTCAACAATCCATCAGGAGTAATTCTGGTGGCAGCAATTATTTATTTTATAAAAATCTTTGCTTATTGTTCACTTTTACATGTACTTTAATATCACATCTAATTAAATTGTGAATTTTAATTGTATAGATTTATAAATTTAAAATTATGTAAACGACGAGTAATTAGAACTTGTAATAGAGTTGGGGACAATATTGGCTCTGACGATCGACGGACTCAAAGATCAACTAGCACAGCTAAACTTACCTACGACAGGACTTAAGACGGTTCTACAAGATCGGCTTATCCAACACTACGGTTTGCGGCGAAAGGTGGAACCTGATGATTTCGGAAGACGAAAGTTTGATCACATAATTCGTAGGCGAGCTTAAGGTTCAGATAAGGGTGTACGAGAGGGTCAGAGGTTCAGCTCCGCGGTAATCAAACTCGGGGACTAGCCATTATACACAAAACTTAAAACAGGAGAAGAAAGAAAGAACTATTTTCAAGTGTGGAAGTACATCGCACATTAAGAAGGATTGTCCCATCAACAAGAATTGGAAATGTTTTAGCTGTGGGCAAGAAGCACACAGGTCGTTCGAATGCCGAAACCAAACTCAAGGTCACCAGCAAGGTGGGGGATCGACCAACAGGCACGCGAACACCGCGAGGGGAGGATAGTATTATACCAGAGACTCTAGTTGCTCTAGCAATCTGAATCAACCGAATTTTCAAGAGCATAAGGGCAAAGGGTCAGACGATTGAAGCGCTGTTGGACACCGAAAGCGATCTCTGTCTTCTAGGTTACGACTATTTACTGATGATGGATAATGTGGAGCTGAAAGCGACAAAGCGAAACTTGATTGGTATCGGACAAAACTGAGTGCTGAGTGCAGTTTTGAGGCAGGTCTGGAAGTGGATGGGGTAAAGATGGGGGTGATTTTCCATGTGTTGAGAGAACATGATATGCAGTATGCAGCCGTAATTGGCAACGAAGCCCTAGATTCTGTAGATTTAATCGTTTCCGCAGAAGGTGCCGAGATTAGGCAAAAGCAGAGTGACCATAGTAAAGATGGCGCTGAAGAGCATCCGGTGGTAGCTAGAGCAGGGGGCAATAACCTCAATGTATCGGAGTAGATCAGAGCAGGGAGCAGTAGACTCAAAAGATCAGAAGGGACTGGAGTAGGAAACACTGGCTTCAGAGGATCGGAAGACATAAGAGCAAGAGGTGATGACCTAGGGAAAGCAGGAAAATATAATGAAGAGTGTCTTGAAGAAACCATGCAATTACTGAAAGATTTTGGCGCTATTTCTTTGGCGGAACCAGGAAAGTAAGATGGAAGTGTGTGCGATGATAGGTGGTTACACCCCAGTAGCAAAGAAGGAATCACCAGTAGAAATGAAGATCATTCTAAAAGACGACATCCCAATAATTCAAAGGCTCAGGCGCATGTCATACGCGGATCAAAGAGTGGTGCAAGACTTGGTCAACCAGTGGTTAGAGGAAAAGATTATACAGCCAAGTATATCTGAGTACTCGTCTCCAATAGTCCTTGTGAGCAAGAAGGATGGCAGGAAGCGTTTATGTTGCGATTATAGGAAGCTCAACGAAAAAATAGTGAGGGATAGCTTTCCAATACCTTTTATCCACGATGTCCTGGATCGATCGCAAGGAGCAAAAGCTTATACTACATTGGACCTCGGAACGGATTTTTCCATGTTCCAGTAGAGAAAGCTTCGCGGAATTACACCGCATTTGTCACTAGCGACCAGCAATTCGAATTTCGCTTTGTTCCATTTGGGATATCAAATTCTCCAGCAGAATTTGCAGCATACATCTACGCTATTTTCCGCACGTTAATCCAACAAGGTTTCGTAGTGGTGTACATGGACGACATCGTGGTTCCGGCTAGAAATGAGAGGGAAGGTGTAAGGAAACTGAGTAGGGTCTTAAAAGTTGCATCAAAATACGGGTTGCGTTTTAACTGGCCAAAGTGTCAGTTTTTGAGAAGAAGAATAGAGTTCCTCGGCTACGTTATTGAGAATAACACCATAACTCTGTCAGCTGAGAAAACCAAAGTGGTAACATCGTTTCCAGTACCGAATGATAGAAAGGCATTCCAACGCTTCCTTGGTCTAACATCGTATTTTCGACGATTCATTGAAGGATACGCTGTAATAGCTGAACCACTGTCGGATTTATTATGGAAGGGAACTGAATTTAGAAGAAGACCAGTTAATCGCTTTTGAGCAACTCAAGGCAGCTCTGTGTAAGTCGCCCGTTCTAAAGTTGTTTAGACAAGGGGCGGAGACAGAGAATCAGACGGACACCAGCAAGTTCGGGTATGGGGCCGTTCTATTGAAGAAAGACTCCTCAGAAGATCAGCAGATACACCCTGTGCAATTTATATGCCGAAAGACTGGTCTAGTTGAGGAGAAGTACTAGCGATCGTGGAAAGGTGGAGAATCTACCTAATGGGGGTCAAGGTCAAGATAGTCACCGATTGCAATGGATTTGTGATGAGGATGAAGAAGCAGGACGTTCCGCTAAGAGTATCCCGGTGGGCGATGTTCCTGCGGGAATTCGACTACATCGATCAGAAATGAAAATGAATCATGTGGACGCGCTAAGCCTAATCCAACCCACAAAATCAGAGAGGCGCAAAGGAGAGGTGCTTGGATCAAGGCTGTAATGAAGATCCTGGAGAAGGAGGAGGAGAGAGTGCAGATTTCTTCATAAAATCTGGCGTGCTGCACAAGGATCCCATCAAGGAGCTCGTAGTGGCACCAGAGGAAATGGCTAAAGAAGTTATTATAGCTGCTCATCGGCAAGGACACTATTCTGTTGAAAAGACTCAGGACTTACTCGAAAAGACGTTCTACATTCCAAATGTGACAGCAATAGTGGAAAGTACTGTTAAAGCTTGCATACAGTGTATCGTTGCGGGGACAAAGACTGGGAAAAAAGATGGCGTCACAGTAGATGAGTTCTCAAAGTTTGTGTGGTTATTCCGAACCAAAAGCACAGGGGCGAATGAGATCGTCCAGAGATTGAGGAAGCAGGCAGCAACCCTCGGAAGTCCGAAAAGAGTAATCACTGACAGAGGGACTGCTTTCACCTCCAGCGTTTTTAGCCATTATTGCAAGGAGGAAAACATCCAACACCTCGCCTTAGCAAAAGCTTCAGTCGTCGTGGAGTAAAGAACTTTTAATAGTCGTCAAACTTTACAAATTATATTATATACGAATAAAGAAAAGAAAATTCCAAGAAGTATGTTTTTTAATCCCACATACATTGCAAATATTTGAAATATACAAATATTCTAAATATATATTGTTTTATTGCAACTTATTGCGGTAAACAAAGTGCTGTTCGATTAGCAATATGTTAAACTTTTACCAGGTCAAACCATCTTTTAACTTCAACTTACAGCATGTTTCCCCTTCAAATCCGTTAAACTGAACCCATTCCCAAGGTTATCTTGGTGTCAGTCACTGATTTAACGACAGCTGAGCATTCTACTGTTTTACATTCGAAAAGTTTATTTAACATTTAAAAAAAAAAATAGGTTCTTCGAAACTGAACTGTTTGAATTAAATAAAATATTGTTGTTTGAATTAAATTAATTGTTTGAAAATTGTTTGAAACTTAACGGAAACGTACACATCATTTAAGGCATCAATGTGATGTAAAGTACACACCCGTCATCATATGCAAACCCGAGTTACGATGACCGAAGCCACACGAAGAAATCTGATACCCCACATGCGCAAACAATGCACCTGCACGCGCAGTCGATGCACTGCACGCGCAAATTAGACTTTTGCAATTAATCAACATTTATGTATCGTATTTCGTTTACAATACTTGTTGTTAATTCAACATTTTATATGTATAAAAAGGCAGACCAAACAATTGTGAATTTAGAATGTAAGTTAGAGTACGAGCTATCACAGCTCCTAACATAACTTTTATTTTAATAAAAAAGGTAACGTTTTCTTAACTGGCGCCCGAGCAGCAGGGACCTGACGTTTGGAACTATTTTATCTCAATTCTTCGCGAAATACTTGACACGACAACTTAACCCGTGAGATCTAAGAATACGCGTCGCGCTCCGTGAAAGCGAGATAATACTTAAACCCCGCAAAACCGCCGATACGACAACTTAACCCGTGAGATCTAAGTACACGCGTCGCGCCGTTTTCGTGAAAAAGACTCTCAATTTAACCGTAAGAACAAAGTGACGTCGCTATTGAATCGCTTCCTCATTAGAACAAGTGAACAGTGCGAGACTAAAAAGGGGAAAAACTGTGTAGTGAAATAGTGAATCGTGCCCTATTAGGAAGGACGACACAAACCAAAAAGGACTAGTCGGATCCTTATCAATGCACAAGTACAACCCAGGACTCTTAACGCTGTGAGTACCTAATTTACTTTCTCTAAGAAAACGTTCAACGCGATTATAGACTACGTATAAAATACATATTCCTAAAAAATGGAGGAGCAATTGAGGGCATTCATTTTAGAATTAACCGGTGCACTAAACGTGACTATTAAGAGAATCAAGGCTTTTGAGATAAAAGTAAACACGTTTGAAAACCATACAACAACAGAAGACGAGTCTGTCACATTACCAAGAACCGAAAAAGATCTCGCTGATATTCAAAAATTACCAGACAGTGCGAGAGATCTACAAATCTTTGACGGAAACCCGGTCAACTTCGTGTCTTGGGTGCATTCCGTTATGAAATTGTAAAAAATAAGCCAATCTACAAGGCAATCCTCCGTAGTATTCGGCAGAAAATAAGAGGCAACGCTGATACAGCACTCATCTCTTATAATATATTTGATGACAATTGGGCATCAATTAGAAAATGTTTATCTCTGCATTATAACAGATAAACGAGATATACGCACACTGGAACACCAGGTGAATACGCTCATACAAAGCAGTTCCGCAATTGACGAGTTTTACGCACGCGTTAACCATCAATTATCATTAATAATAAATAAGCTCAAAACAGAAGATTATTCTGTAGAGACAACCAATGCACTAATCACAAACTACAGAAATCGAGCTCTGGATGTATTTATAAGAGGAGTGAACTGAGTAAGATTTTGCTCATACAAAAGCCATAAAATCTCCCAGAGGCTAACACCCTGTGCCTTGAGTACCAAAACCTAAATATGAGAAATATCATAGTGCATAAGAAAGAAAGCAGTAGTTCATTTACTACGCCGTACAACACAATGTCAACTCTTAAGCCACTTCCGCGACAACCGCCAAAGCCGACTCCGAGACCAGTGCCAAGAAACTTGACGGTTCAATAAAGGAATGAAGCTTTTAATATACAACACAGAAACAATTTCGCACCAAGGACATATAATCCGCCACCCAGACCAACACAACAAAAACCGGCAGAGCCCATGAATGTCGACAGATCGGTACAAACGAAGCACGTTAATTATATGAATAGACGAAATTTCATAACGCTGAATAGACCACCAGGATCATCAAACATCCCACAGAAGCAACAACGACTCTACAATATTGAGTCATACGAAGACGAAGAACAAAACTAAGAGTACATACAACAACGTATAAAGTCTCTAGGTGAAGATTACAATGAAGAACACGAAGAAAGATATTCAGAAATAAATTTTATGACAGATACCTCTCTAGTATTCCCTATATAGAATATAGGACGCGAGATGGCAAGGTACTGAAATTCTTAATAGATACTGGTGCCAACAAAAATGTTGTCAAAGCTGAAATTGCACAAAACTCAAAGCCAACGAACAAGCCTTTTAAGATTCAATCTGCAGCAGGAGATATCACCATTAATAAAAAAATTGCCGGAAAATTCTTTGCCTGTGCAATAAAAGACACAATAGTAGAATTTTTCGTTTTACCAGGTCTAATATCCTTTGATGGCATAATAGGTGATGACACTGTGAAAGAATTAGGAGCAGTCATCAATCGTGAAAATAATACAATGACCACTGAAACAAAAGCAGTCAGCACAAGTGAATAACCTAACTATAAGAGATGACCATTTAGATGCCGACACTAATATCAAAGTCAGAAATCTAATTGAAAAACATAAAGTTATCTTTGGACCAATAAGTGATGAGGAAATTATTGATACTAAAGTAAGGGCAGAAATTCGCACACAATTATACGGCCGTCAAAAAGCCCTTATAATGCTCCCCTTTTGGGTTGTTGCCAAAAAAGAGGATGCTTCAGGAATCATGAAATATCGAATGGTTATCGATTTTAAGAAACTTAATTCGATTACTTTACCCGATACCTACCCAATTCCCGATATTTCCAGCACAATATCAAGTTTGGGGAAAGCGAAACTTTTTACAACCCTGGATTTGACGTCCGGATTTCATCAAATTAAAATGCATGAAAAAGACATACCAAAAACGGCATTTTCCACTTCAAATGGAAAATTCGAATTTAGAAGAATGCCTTTTGGTATTAAAAATCTTCTTCTTCTTCTTCTTGTGGCGCTACAGTCCGGGGTGGACCTGGGCCTCAACCAACATGCCTCTCCAGCCAGCACGATCTTTCGCCAGCTGTCTCCAGTTGCGCACTCCAAGTTGGTTGAGGTCCTTCTCCACTTGTGTGCGCCACTTTAGTCTAGGTCGTCCTCTGTTGCGTTGTCCCAATGGCTCGGATTCAAAGACTTTTCGGGCCGGAGCAGTGGTGTCCATACGCTCTACATGGCCTAGCCATCTTAAGCGTTGTATCCGTAGACGCTAGACCAGGCGCATGTCGCTGTACAGCCCATAGAGTTCGTCATTAAATCTTCTCCTCCAGATGCCATCATCAAAGGCTTCCTCATCCGCCTTTGCTAACGTCCAAGATTCTGCGCCATATAGTAGGACGGGGATGATCAAGCTGTTATATAAAGCGAGCTTAGTCCTTCGAGAGAGGGCTTTATTACTCAATTGCCTCTTGAGCCCAAAGAAACAGCGGTTGGCAAGAGTGATTCTGCATTTGATTTCGGTACTGATGTTGTTGTCCCTGTTTACCGCGGAGCCAAGGTAGACGAAGTCCTTACCTACCTCGAAGTTTCTGCTGCCTAGTGTGATGCTCCGTCCGAGACGTCGATGTTGTGTGTCCTTCCTTGATGACAGCATGTATTTCGTTTTGCCCTTATTTACCGCAAGACCCATTTTAGCCGCTTCCGCTTCAATGCCAGCAAACGTCTCATTGACGGCTCGCTGTGTTCGTCCAATCACGTCAATGTCATCAGCGTAAGCTAACAATTGAACTGACTTCTGGAAGATCGTGCCTCTGGTGTTGACTTGTGAGTTACGCACGATCTTCTCGAGGATGATGTTAAAGAAGTCACATGACAGTGCGTCGCCTTGTCTAAAACCTTTTTTGACATTGAAGGTCTCGGTGAGTTCGGTACCGACCTTGACGGAGCAGCGAGAGTTCTCCATCGTCATCCTACACAATCTGACGAGTTTGGTAGGAATGCCAAAACTAGACATGGCACTGTATAGCTCGTCTCTATGCACACTGTCATATGTAGCCTTGAAATAGACGAATGGGTGGTGAGTGTCAATTTGCATTTCTTGGGTCTTTTCCGGGATCTGCCGTAATGTGAAGATCTGGTCTATTGTGGACTTCCCTGGCCTGAAACCACACTGATAGGGACCTATCAGGTCATGGACAAATGGTTTCAGACGCTCACACAATACGGCATGCGCGATGTTCAGGAGACTAATTGTTCTGTAGTTGGCGCAGTCAAAGGGGCATGCTTTCCTCCGACCATATCTTACAGATGAGCTGGTGCATGCGCCCAACCAGGTCATCTCCAGCTGCTTTAAATAGTTCTGCGGACAATCCATCCGCTCCAGCAGCTTTGTTCGACTTTAGCTTAAATATTGCTATCTTCACCTCGTCTAAGTCGGGGGGACGGAATGCTTGTCTATCATCGTCCAAATTGAGTGGAGCATTCTGTCTAACAGCGGGATTTGGGTCGTCATCGACGTTTAGGAGTCGGCAGAAATGATCCTTCCAGATTCTCAGCACAGACTGCGACTCTACTACTAGTTGTCCATTTTGGTCCCGGCAGGCCTTGGTCCGAACCTTGTATCCTCCGGATAGCTGTTTTACCTTTCGGTAAAACTTTCGGACTTCATTCCTGCCAAAACATCTTTCCATTTCCTAGACCGCGCGCTTCTCATGTTCCTTCTTCTTCCTTCTGAGAAGCCCGTGCTCTTCCCTTCTTCTCTGTTCGTAGAGTTCACGAACAGCCCGCGTTGTTGGATGCAGCGTCGCCTTATAGGCGTCTTGTTTAGCTGCGTGCGCTTGCCTGCACTCGTCGTCAAACCATAGGTTCCTTCTGGGTGGTGACGTGAAACCCAGCACATCAGTGGCAGCATCTTTGATGGCTTCTTGACAACGTTTCCATTCTTTTTCTATGCTTAGTGCAGGAAGCGTCGAACTCTGAGCGAGTTTCCGGGAGACTCGGTCGGAAAAGTTCCCGGCAATCAGCTGCGATTGTAGCTTTTCGACGTCAAACCGTTTTGGCCTTTCTAGACTCCATTGCTCTCTCGATATCCGGGTTCTTACCTTGGCTACAACAAGGTGATGATCCGAGTCAATATTTGCACCTCGGAAGATTCGGACATCGAGAATACTGGAGTGTCTGACGTCGATCGCAACGTGATCAATCTGGTTAACGGTTGATTGATCAGGAGATCGCCAGGTTCCTTTGTGAATGTCCAGGTGTGGGAACCGCGTGCTAGCCACAGAGAGGTTTCGCCCCGAGGCGAAGTCCAACAGCCTGAGTCCGTTTCCGGATGTGTTGTCGTGCAGGCTGTGTTTACCGATGACTCCAGCAAAGATGTCCTCCTTTCCCAGCTGAGCGTTGAAATCTCCTAGAACGATCTTGGTGTCATAGCTGGGGCATCGATCGTATGTTCTTTCTAGGAGATCGTAGAAGTCATCCTTGGTGTTGTCATCCTTCTCCTCTGTCGGGGCGTGAGCGCATATTAGGCTGTTCCCGAATTTAGCCTTGATGCCGATTGTCATGAGGCGTTCGCTGACTGGGTCGTAGCTCAAGACTTTTTGCCTAAGTCTGCCTCGAACAACAAATCCGCATCCGAATAAGCGCTGCCTTCTCTCTCTATAGCAATTGCTACCCGACTTCGACAAGCCATTTATACTGACCACAGATGCATCCAACCACGCCATTGGAGCAGTGCTAAGTCAAGGAGAAATTGGAAAAGACAAATCAATTACATACATATCCCGCTCATTAAACAAAACGGAAGAAAACTATACGACCAACGAAAGAGAAATGCTGGCCATAGTTTGGGCGTTGGATAATCTGTGCAACTACCTGTATTGTGCAAGAAAAATCAAGATATTGACGGGTCATCAGCCATTAACCTTTGCAATTAGCTAACGCAACACAAATTCAAAGTTAAAGATATGGAAGGCGAGGATTGAGGAATATAATTACGAGCTCTTATATAAGCCTGGAAATACGAACGTAGTAGCCGATGCCCTATCCCGATTGAAGACAGAACTAAACACTTTAACTGAAACCACTGATACAGCAGACACCATGCATAGTGCCGACGAAGATGGAACAGATCTAATTCCCCATTGTGAAGTTCCAGTCAACGTTTTTAAGAATCAGATAATAATCGGCCAAGGTAAAGTCAACGCCTATAAACAACCTCATCCATCATACAACAGACACTACATCGGAATAACAAATCTAACAAGGGAACATCTCATCAACATTCTTAAGGCTAAATTGAATCCCAATATAATAAATGGTATAAAAATTCCCGAACGATACATCCAAATGCTACAGGACGTGTACAAGGAGAACTTTGCCGCATTCAAGATAAGAATAACACAGAGGATAGTAGAAGATATTGCAAATGAAAATAATCAAATTTTATAAATTCAAGAAGAACACAATAGATCACACCGAAACGCCATAGAGAATAAAGAACAGCTTCTGGAACGATGTTATTTTCCCCAAATGACGAGTAAAATAAAGAAGTACATAAAAAAATGTGATATTTGCCATATGAACAAATATGACAGAAATCCACTGAAACCAGAACTCCAAAGTACACCAATTCCAAAATTCGTAACATGTATAGATAAACTCTCAAAATTTGCAAAATTCTTTTCCATAAAGGATAAATCTGCTCTTCATTTACAAAACAAACTTACCAAGATTTTACACTATTTCTCAGCACCCAAAATTCTGGTAATGGACAATGAAGTAAGTTTCAATAGCCCAATTATTGATAACTTTATAAAGTCATTAGGCATACAAATTTACAAAACTCCTGTAAATAAAAGTGAAGTGAATGGAACAATCAAGAGAGTTCATTCAACTATCATTGAAATTACAAGATGTTTAAAGCGAGAATATTTGGATCTAGATTTGAAGCAACTTATTGAAATATCAGTCGATCGATACAATAACACAGAACATTCAGTAATAAAAAGGAAACCAGTTGACATATTTTTTGGAAGATCAAATCGTATTAGTTCCCAAAATTTACTTAACTTCAAGACTAAATTGAATTCTGATTTAATAGAGCTTATTAAAAAGCACCAAACCCAAAAACAGATGAGAGAAAATCTAAAGAGGAAGAAACCAAAAAAATACGAACCGTGAGACACAATTTGCGTTAACGACAAAGAACGGAATAGCAAGTTTAAACCTGTTTTTCGAAAAGAGATAGTTGCAAAAGACAACAGAGTTACAGTCTCAACACTTTCTGGAAGGCGAATACACAAATCAAATATTAAAAATTGTTAACCATATTTCAAATTCTTTTGGACAGGGTTCGCTACAGTAGAAGTCTTTGAATACTATACTCCTATCATAACCATTAAAAAAGGTTCCGGCAAAATAATAGATGGAAACTTTAAGCTCACACACATCATCGAGCTACGAAAATACGAAGGAATTCTTACGGAAATGAAATCGTTACTACAAGAAAATGTTAACCAGACTAATATCATCAGACCCCAGGTTTTACATCTGATAACTCAAATCGGAAACAAATTGGAAAGGCTCAAACAACGCCACCAGCGAAGACCAATCGGCTGGGTTCAGCATGGAAATGGATAGCTGGGAGTCTCGACGCAACTGACTGGGACAACATTCTTCAAACTCAAAACGAATTCATAAGTAATAATAACAGACAGTTTAAAATTAACAAAAAAGTAATGGAAATGACAGATGCACTTTCTGGAAGTTATAATAAAATACTTGACTTAATAAATAAAGACAACATAGAACAAGCCGCACAAGTCATATTCAATAAATTAACAATATTAAACAACCAAGTTAACGAAATCATATTAGCCGCTCAATTAGTTAAAAGTGGATTTATTAACACAAATCTTTTAGACAAGAATGAAATAAATGAAATTCTTACTCGACTCGAATCTCTTCCGTATGACAACGAGATAGAAGCTATTGAATACTCTGAGCCAACTATGGTCATAAAAGATTCAACTATGCTGTATGTATTATCAATGCCAGTGGAATGGAATACCATCACATCCTCATACGTCCAACAATTATAAAAGAACGCCAAATATATCTTGATTTCCAAGAACTACTAGTTAGCAGTAAAAAACAGTTTGGAATCACTTCAGCATGCAGATCTACGAGAAAGACTATAATATGTCAAAGTACAATCAATTACATTTATTGCCAGAAGACCACTGTATAGCACAGCTAATAAAAGGAATCAACGCAAGATGTGATTACCATCAAAACAACGGTTCAATCATTGAAATTATAGGCGATAACACAATCTACTTAACCAACTTCAATGGAACACTTTACCATCAAAATCTTCAAGACGAATTAAGGAAGTTTTCTCATACAATATGTCAACGGAACCATCAAAATAGAGACACCACTTACATCAGCAAGGAAGCAGAAGCTAATCAAATCATTCCACCAACACTTCAGAGTAATCTTACTCTTAAGAATTTAAAACTAAATTTAGAATATGTGCATAACCTCCATTTAAGGAATCTTAAGTTTTTAAAGAAATTAAGCTTAAATAGTAACATCTCTTTATTTACAGAACTAAGCATTGTTACCATTATTTTCCTCATAATTAGTATATTTCTAATCGCAAGAAAATGCCGAAGCAACGAACTTAAGATAGTCGTTCTGCCTGAACAAACTCATTCCAAGGTCAGCCCACCAGAAGTTACATCCAAAAGTCATTTTGACCTTCAACCAATCAGACTCAACCTATGAGATCTACGGGACCTAGATTCTTAAGGAGGGAGGAGTTACGATGACCGAAGCCACACGAAGAAATCTGTTACCCTACATGCGCAATCAATTCACCTGCACGCGCAGTCGATGCACTGCACGCGCAAATTAAACTTTTGCAATTAATCAAAATTTATGTATCGTATTTTGTTTACAATACTTGTTGTTAATTCAGCATTTTATATGTATAAAAAGGCAGACCAAACAATTGTGAATTTAGAATGTAAGTTAGAGTACGAGCTATTACAGCTCCTAAAATATTTTTTTTTTTAATAAAAAAGGTAACGTTTTCTTAACTCCCGACTGCATATTATTTTAATTTATTTTTTAACGAGTCAATTTCAAATCTTTCTGTCAAAAGTCTGATCAATATCTTTAAATAGTTAATTATATACCAGATGCGTATTATTGGTGAAGTTCTATGGTAAATCAAACAATCAAATTTAAAGTATTCAAGACTCGTTTCATCGAGAATCATGCGTTGTTGAAGCACAAATAAGTTTTTTTTACTTGTAAGAGTGACTTAAAAGTTCTCAAATTACTTATTGATTTCATTGAGTCGATTTGCTAATTTTATAATAAAAGTTTTGAATAATATATCAGCCCAGCTGCTTGCATCATTTCCATTAACTCTCAAATTATTTTGTTAGCCCAATCACCAGTTTTTCAAAATATTTATTACACCCAATGATTCAAATACACCCAGTGACTCAAATACACCCAATGATTCAAATACTGAGATCATTTTTTTCGATGATTCGATCATTTATGCACGTGTAAATAATTTCTTCCTCATTCATCCCTGTGATATACGCTCATGGCTATTTGGGTATTCGAACAAACCTTATCTCTACACGAATAGACTTGATTAATTAAAAAGATTTTGTATGTCAACCCTGGCTCAATTTGCAATTTTTGCCGTAAATGTTTATTTTTTGTTTGTAGAAGTGGTTAAAAAACCTATACTATATCAATGAAACTTGTAAAACCCCAATGGGTTCATCATGATGGTATTTTACATAAAATAAATGGTTTTCCTTGTAAACATTTTACTTTCTGGACAGATAAACCTATATTTTCCGTTGATGTACATCAGGAATGCCTCAAATTCGCCACAGGCGGGCAGGGTAATGATTCGGGCCGCGTGGTTATTTGGAATCTTCTTCCAATATTATCGGAAAAAGCTGAAATGGATAGTTCCGTGCCGAAGATTCTATGTCAAATGGACAGTCATTTGTCTTGTGTCAACTGTGTGCGATGGTCCAAGAATGGACAACTGTTGGCATCTGGATCAGATGACAAATTAGTTATGTTATGGAAAAAAGCCAAGGTGTTTTGTTTTATTTGTTCTCATGTTTTATTTTTACACTTTTCTTTTCATTATTTTTTCGGTTTTTGTAGGGACCAAGTGGTGTTTTTTCAACAGGGGGTATAACTAAAAATCCAGAAAGTTGGAAATGTATTGCTACTTTGAGGGGCCATTCGGGGGATGTATTAGATTTGGCATGGTCACCCCATGATCATTGGTTAGCTAGCTGTAGTGTGGATAATTCAATAATTATTTGGGATGCTCAAGCACTTCCTTCAATGGTGGCAATGTTAAAAGGCCATACGGGTCTTGTGAAAGGCGTCACTTGGGATCCGGTTGGAAAATTTCTAGCTTCACAAAGCGATGATCGCAGTGTCAAAATTTGGAAAACTTGTGACTGGACGTGTAGTAATACCATTACAGAACCGTTTGAAGAGTGCGGTGGGACCACCCACATACTTCGTTTATCTTGGTCACCCGATGGGCAGTATTTAGTTTCAGCTCATGCTATGAATGGTGGTGGCCCGACAGCTCAAATTATAGAACGCGAAGGTTGGAAGTGTGACAAAGATTTTGTAGGTCACAGAAAAGCTGTTACATGTGTTCGTTTTCACAGTTCGATTCTTAAACGGCAAGCATCGAAAACTAATAAATCACAACAATATTGCTGTTTAGCCGTGGGTTCTAGAGATCGTTCGCTATCTGTATGGATGACAGCTCTTCAACGGCCGTTGGTAGTAATACATGACTTGTTTCAAGACAGCATATTAGACCTATCCTGGGGCGCAGAAAAATGTATACTACTTGCATGCAGCGGCGATGGAACTGTTGCTTGTTTACAATTTTCTGAAAAAGAACTTGGGACGCCCTTATCGGAAGTGGATAAAGTAATATAAATACATACACTGAGAATACAAAAAAATAACGTATGCAAAATTTAGAATTCTCTTTATCAAAGAATATATGGAAAAGGATCATCCTTTGAAACGAATACATCAGCTAGAGATACCCTTATTGAAAACGCCGAATTGTTATCTGTCAATCCAGAGAAAATACACCCGCCTAATCTGCCAGCTGAATTTACTACGGAAACCGGAAAGTCTACATTAGATCCTAGCATTTTGTGTCCGAGAAACTCTCTTCACCAGGTTAAAGCTATTAACAAACAAACTGAAACTAGGACAGCGGATGGAAAAAGGCGAATTACTCCAGTATTTATTCCTCTTAATCAAGAATCAGGGTAAGAAAATTGTGGAACTATGGCAAATTGTATTTAATTATTTATCTTCAATAACAAGTGAATTTAGTTCACAATCTATAAGTAGCAGTTCTCGAACTATAACGGAAACAGCTTCTGTAGTGGAAAAACAATTCGGAAAGTTTACAGAAACGGTAGTAATGAAGCCCTTTATTACTGAGGTCGAGGAAACGTAAGCTCTTTTAAACATTTATATAAAAATATTTTTCTTCATCGTTTCTAAAGTCGTTTAGATAATCGTCTAACAAAAACAACTACTCCTTCTTATGTAAATCAAAATATTCTCAAATCGTTCCCGAATGCATCAACACCCTGTAAATCAAATATCAAAATGACTACGTGCAATGGCACGGTATCACATCTGCCCAAGACTGAATTAAACAAATCCGCCAAGGAATACAGAATCCATGTCCAAAACAGTATTCTAACAACAAAGATAGGCTCTCTCACAAAAGTAATTTGTTGGACAGTGAACACTAATGAAAAGCTTTGGGAAATACTAATTGGTAAAACTTCTTTTTATTGTTAAATAAAAAATGGAAGTCTTTATTTCATTCATAGGGTCACCTGTATCTTGTTCAAGTTTATCAACAAAATATGTTATTTTATGTAGCATGGACGGAACTCTGCGAATTATTTGCCTTTTGACGGGAAATGCTGTCTTCCCGATAATAAATCTCTCTACAGCAGCAATACTATGCACTTTTGTATGTATAAAATAAATAATTAGTAATCAACAATATTATTATTTGAATTTTATCCTATTCATAATATTATAGTGTCCTCTTGGAAATCTAGTCGGCGTAGTGACCGAATGCGGCTTATTAAGAATATGGGATGTAACTCAACAAAAAATAGTCATTTCTACAACGTGTTCTGAAATATTCGGAAAACACGGTCAAGCAATCCAATTCAGTATCACTGAGGTTGGTGTACCCTTTATCCTGTTTTCAAATGGCAATTCCTATACATATTCATCAAGAATGCAGTGTTGGCTGGTACTTAATTCAAAAGATCCATTGTTACGACATGGTCTGCGGACCGCAATACCAAAAGACTTTCAGAAGAACTTTCGTTCATATCCCCTTACAACGATACAATCATCATCTAATAACTATGCCCCAAATGCTACGGAAATGTAAATATGACTTAAATTTCAAAATCGTATATTTTACAGTGAACGTTACTTTACAGCAACAGGGATGATTGGCAGTCACTCGCAAAGCTTCTTTTTATTGAGAATCAAATTAAACTCTGCGAAGTTGTCAAGTCTCCAAGAGAAATTAGCCATTGGTATTCAATGCTAGCTTACCATCTTGCAACACATGGGACAGAAAAACGAATTAGAATACTACTTGATGGATTGTTAGGTGTAAATTCTGGAAATATGAACGAAGATCTTAATATTTTGGTAAATGAATAATGAAATATTTATTATTTACTATACATTTATTTTTGTAGGGCATACCTAAGCGAAATATATTGGAAACTGTATTAAACGTTCTTAAGTTACATCCAAAATGGCAGCGACTTTATATGGAATATCAAGAACTGATCAGCAGCAGGACAAATGATACAATAGATGTAATTGAAAGTAGAATGCAGCAAAATTGAGTAGATTTTGTTAATTCAACCTTTCAGAATAAAATAATTGTCATAGTTCATGAATAGAATGTGTTTATTGCATGTAGTGCGGACCTGGAGTAGGAACACTTTTTAATGGGGAATCAAAATCTGCTTCTTGTGAGTCAATTACAGGTGTTTCCAACATATTTGTTCCAACACGCTCTTTTAGAGATTCATATAATTTATGAACATTTTCATTGTGTGCGGCTGTTGGTTGCATTGATTTAATTAAAGTTGTAAGTCTGCTTAAAGGCAATTTGTTATGTATGTACCTATGAAGTAAAAAAATAAAGTGATTTGTATATACCCAATGTTAAATTAATATGAACATCTTACCATAGGAGTTTTAACATATGTCGTGTGACATTATCCCTAGTTAAGCCAGCAAATAAAAATTCGTCAAAGAGGGTCGTACAGAAATCTTCCGTTGTAAATTCTTCAGACATAGGTATAAGGAGGGCAATCTTCACATGGAATTAAAAAAAAATTAAGTCTGCTTTGGAAACAAAATAATTGTACATCACTACTTACAAGGGAATGCAAGAATGGATCCTCATACGCTCGATCATCTTTGCAAGCAGCTAAAATTGCTAATACTCTAAGAACTCCAACACGATCCTTTTGGCGGGCAGTATGTAGCGTGTAATACATTGCCAATATTGCAGCAACTGAACTTTCTTGAATATAAGCCTCTACTGCGTCGGGGGCAGGACCAGAATGTTCAATAGTAGTAAGAGCACTTTCTCTCTCATCTGGCGGGAGCTTGGAATGAAGATTACGACATTGGTCGTCAACGATCAAGGACATCAGAGCAGGTAGAAACTTCGTTACAACCTGACTGTCGAGTTTTGGCTCCTTAAAATCTTGAGAGTCAATCATGACCCATGCACTTAATCCCAATGCGAGCATTCGCAGTAATAAAATAAGAATTGTATTTTCCCGTGGTAGACCTTCGTTGTTTATAAGATGTTGTAATATTTTAATAGCTGATGTTGCCAAAAAATTTATAGCGTAGGGGTCACATAAAGTCATTGAAAGATCCCCAAGAACTTGTTCTTGTCCCCGTTTTATATTATCTAAAAAACCTTGAAGTTCACGAGATCGCTTAATATCAACGTTTTTCTCTCGAATACAGGCATCCAAACACCACGTAAATTTATGACACGGATCCACAGATATAATGTCCTGCACCTCTAAATCATGCAGAGCCATTAGTAGTTCTGCACGAAGAGTACAGTAGTGGACATTTCTTGTTCGCAGAAAAAGTGTACGAAGAAATTGCAAGACCATATCATAGAGCTTAACGCTATTGCCTATCATATTTGCTAGTTTTTGTACTACTTCACCTTGTCGGCGAAGTTTTGGCGATGGATGAAAAAATAAGTTGTTAAGATTTGTATGGTCAAATAGAACATGTTCCTTTTCCCGAATGTATTGTGAAAGCAATGGAGATACTTCGTCTCCAAATAAAGATTGGTTATCCCTCCAAATCTGACGTTTAACTTCTGTATCTGTGTCAGAGTATAATTCTCTGTCGCGAACCAATATTTTTAAATACTTATCATCAATATGCGCTGTGTTCCTCAGTATGGACATAACAACTGGACGAAGAGGTTTCACACGTACAACGGGAAAACTTTTTACTAGCAGCTCTTTTAGTTTTTTATCCCGTTCCCGTGAATCTTTTTGTCCCAATTCATTTATTCGTCCTATTAACTTATCACGTAATTCCTGAATACATATCCCACGTTAAAATTGTAAACAAACGTTTATAGAAGTATATTACCTCCATAAGAGATGTGTGAAAATCCAGCCGTCGAACTCCGTGTAAGTCTAAAAGAGGCAACATGGGTCGCAGCGATGGCAAAAGCACCCCATTTTCAACCTTAAAAAATAAAAACGTTTTTTATTACTAAAAGCAATATGTGCATATATTTACCTGAAATCCTTCAATTGCTTTCAACGGGTCTGTACATGAAGTCAAAGCTTCGCGCAAAAACGCTTGACCAGGAATGTTCACCTCTTCTAGACCTGTGCCCGCAAATTTCGGTGGTGTTGACATACTTTACCTTTTCCAGGTATTTCTAAAAAGCACTTAATTCTAAATATGCTGTAATTTTTTATATTTTAAAACTATATCCACTTACCAAGCAGCTGAGAAACACTTTTTCATCAACGAAACAGGTTATAAATCTGTTTGATAAAAAAAAACAAACAGAACGGAACCGAAAAGAAAGATCTGTTCGAGTAAACGGGTATTAGTCAGAACAGTACAAATATTAGGTCTGTTCCAATTGATTTGTGTACAGAGAAATTCCTAGTTGAGTTGTTTGGGTAAAAATCTCTATTGCAGAGAGTAACTCTACCGAAAATTGTGAAACGACTTTTTTGTAGAAATTCGTAAACAGCTATCAGACATGAAATGTAAGAAAGCCAAATATGCAAGCTGAGTAGTAACTTAACGTCCTAGACTGAGATGGCGCACACAAGTGGAAAAGGACCTCAACCAACTTGGAGTGTGCAATTGGAGGCAGCTGGTGAAAGATCGTGCTGGCTGGAGAGGCATGTTGGTTGAGTCCCAGTTCCACCCCGGACTGTAGAGCCAAAAAAAAAAAAAGAATTCATGTTTTGGACTGCGGGCCTACAACTAATTTGCTAGTTTACCTTCATCTTCGGATGGCGCTACAGTCCGGGGTGGACCTGGGCCTCAACCAACATGCCTCTCCAGCCAGCACGATCTTTCACCAGCTGCCTCCAATTGCGCACTCCAAGATGGTTGAGGTCCTTTTCCACTTGTGTGCGCCATCTCATTCTAGGACGTCCTCTGTTGCGTTGTCTGTGTGGTTCGGATTCGAAAACTCTTCGGGCCGGAGCAGTGCTGTCCATGCGCTCTACATGGCCTAGCCACCTTAAGCGTTGTATCCGTAGACGCTTGACTAGGCTCATGCCGCCGTACAGCCCATACAGTTCGTGGTTGAATCTTCTCCTCCAGATGCCATCAACGCAAACAGGACCAAAAATCGCACGCAGAACTTTTCTCTCGAAGAGACCAATGGCTTCCTCATCCGCTTTTAGTAGCGTCCAGGTTTCTGCGCCCGAAAGCAGGACTGGGATGATCAAGGTGTTGTACAAAGTCACTTTGGTCGTTCGGGAGAGGGCTTTATTACTAAATTGCCTCTTGAGCCCAAAGAAACAGCGATTGGCAAGAGTGATTCTGCGCTTGATTTCGGTACTGATGTTGTTGTCCCTATTCACCGCGGAGCCGAGATAGACGAAGTCCTTCACTACCTCGAAGTGTCTGCTGCCCATAGTGACGCTCGGTCCGAGACGTCGATGTTCTGCGTCCTTCTTCGATGACAGCATATACTTCGTTTTGCCCTCGTTTACCACCAGTCCCACTTTAGCCGCTTCCGCTTCAATGCTAGCAAACGCCTCATTGACGGCTCGCTGAGTTCGGCCGATCACATCAATGTCATCCGCATAAGCTAGCAATTGAACGGACTTGTGGAGGATCGTGCCTCTGGTGTTGACGTGTGAGTTCCGCACGATCCCCTCAAGAATGATGTTAAAGAAGTCGCATGACAGCGCGTCGCCTTGTTTAAATCCTTTTTTGACATCGAAGGTCTCGGTGAGTTCGCTACCGACCTTGACGGAGCAGCGAGAGTTCTCCATCGTCATCCTACACAATCTGATGAGTTTGGTAGGGATGCCAAAACTAGACATGGCACTGTATAGCTCGTCTCTATGCACGCTGTCATACGCGGCCTTGAAATCGACAAATAGATGGTGGGTGTCGATTTGTACTTCTTGGGACTTCTCCAGGATCTGCCGCAGTGTGAAGATCTGGTCTATTGTGGACTTCCCTGGCCTGAAACCACACTGATTAGGACCTATCAGGTTGTTGACGAACGGTTTCAGGCGCTCACACAGTACGGCAGAGAAAATCTTATATGCGATGTTAAGAAGACTGATCCCTCGGTAGTTGGTGCAGTCGAAGGGGTCTCCTTTCTTGTGGACCGGACAAACGATGCTGAGATTCCACTCGTCGGGCATGCTTTCCTCCGACCATATCTCACAGATGAGCTGGTGCATGCACCCAACCAGCTCATCCCCAGCCGCTTTGAACAGCTCTGCGGATAGTCCGTCCGCGCCAGCAGCTTTGTTCGATTTCAGTCTCGATATTGCTATCTTGACCTCGTCGAAGTCGGGGGGACGGAATTCTTGTCCATCGTCGTCCAAATTGAGTGGGACATTCTGCCTAACAGCGGAATTTGCGTCGTCGTCGCCGTTTAGGAGTCTGCAGAAATGATCCTTCCAGAATCTCAGCACCTGCGACTCTACCACTAGTTGTCCATTTTGGTCCCGGCAAGCTTCTGTCGGAGGCTTATAACCACCGGATAACTGTTTTATCTTGTGGTAAAAATTTCGGACGTCATTCCTGCCATAGCACCTCTCCATTTCCTCGACCGCGCGCTTCTCGTGCTCTTTCTTTTTTCTTCTGAGAAGCCGGTTCTCTTCCCTTCTTCTCTGTTTGTAGAGCTCACAAACAGCTCTCGTCGTTCGATGCAACGTTGCCTTGTATGCTTCTTGTTTGGCTGCATGCGCCTGCCTACACTCGTCGTCAAACCATGGGTTCCTCTTAGGTGGTGGCGTAAAACCCAGCACATCAGTGGCGGCCTCTTTGATGGCTTCTTGACAACGTTTCCACTTGTCTTCTATTGTTTGTGCAGGCAGCGTCGAACTTTGAGATAGTTTCAGGGAGAATCGATCGGCAAAGGCTCTAGCAATCGGTTGCGATTGTAGCTTTCCGACATCAAACCGTCTTGGCTTGTCTCGACTCCGTTGCTCTCTCGATATCCGGGTTCTTACCTTTGCTACAACAAGGTAATGATCCGAGTCGATGTTTGCACCTCGGAAGGTTCGGACATCGAGAATATTGGAGGAGTGTCTAACGTCGATCGCAACGTGATCAATCTGGTTGACGGTTGATTGATCAGGTGATCGCCAGGTACCCTTATGAATGTTGAGGTGTGGGAACCGCGTGCTGGCCACAGAGAGATTTCGCCCCGAGGCGAA
The DNA here is from genome assembly GCA_955652365.1 of Eristalinus aeneus. Lineage (NCBI taxonomy): Eukaryota > Metazoa > Arthropoda > Insecta > Diptera > Syrphidae > Eristalinus > Eristalinus aeneus. Next base: position 85,676,155 of record OY019132.1, read on the forward strand.
GTCAACTAGCCTGAGTCTGTTTCCGGAGGTGTTGTCGTGCAGGCTGTGTCTTCCGATGACTTTAGCAAAGACTTCTTCTCTTCCCAGCTGAGCTTTGAAATCTCCTAGAACTATCTTGGTGTCGTAGCTGGGGCATCGATCATATGTCCTTTCTAGGAGGTGATAGAAGTCATCTTTACTGCTGTCATCTTTTTCCTCTGTCGGGGCGTGGGCGCATATGAGGCTTATATTCCCGAATTTAGCCTTGATGCGGATTGTTATGAGGCGTTCGCTTATGTATTGGAAGCTTAAGACTTTTTGCCTAAGTCTGCCTCGAACAACAAAACCGCATCCAAATAAGCGTTTCCCTCTTTCCCTGTAGCAGTCGCCGTGGTATATGTCGCAGTTTCTCACTCTTCTCTTGCCCGGTCCATCCCACCGCATTTCCTGAATTGCGGTAATGTCTGCTTTATAGCAGTCCAGGGCCTCCGCAAGTTCATCGGCTGCACGTGGTTTAGGGACCTCACATTCCACGTGCATATCCGTAGAGCATTATCCTTTTTTCGTTTGCGTGGGTCGTCAACAGTGAATCCATCCATATCCGAGGCATTCGGTTGGTTGGTAACTGATTTTTTTTTTTTAATGTGGCCGGGCAGTTACCCCGACGCACACCCCCAACCTGGAGGACCAGGCCCTTTTTTATACCTCTTGGGCGGAGGTCGCACTTATAGGTTTAGCAGGTTGAGTTCGGGTGAACAACAACCAGTACCCGATGGCTACCAACGTGGAGGTAGAATAAGCACAATTGGTGTGTGGAAGACAGTTACAGCAGCTGGGCATCGCCTGGTTGATACCAATCAGTGCCTACCCTGTTCCCACATCACCCAGCCATCTAGTTTACCTATGTCTGCAAAAAACATTTTTAATACTTTAATATTTTGAAAATAAGATTGTTCAGTAAATTATTAACCCGACACACAATTGAAGGGACATGTTTGATACAAAAGAAGTCAATTTTTCAGCAATAATTTAATGTGTTTAAATCGTGTTTTAGACGACACTCAGCACAAGTGTTTGTGCGTTTTACAAATTTGGGTTTTATATTTTAGCACGATTGTATTTAAGATCCCAAATTACATTTACGAACTAAATTCATTAGCTGTCTACGCATTAAAACACAGATTTGTTTACCAAATCGGGTGGGTGGACAGTTGCTACAAAACAAATGTGTATGAGTTATTTTTATGAGACTTTTTAAGCAAAACAAAACACGAATTGTATATGGTTATTTATTTATTTATTTATACAACGTTAATGTAACTCACACTTCATTCCTTTCTTCTAGAAAGAAAATGTTAAAAAATGTATCTCTTCATCGGAACACAATTAAATTAACTGTTGCTTTCAAATCAAATTTGCAGGTTTATGTGTTTTTTTATTGTTTTTTTTTTCTGTTATTTAAAAAAACATCCGCAAAATATTAAACGGCATTTACAGAGCATATTCTTAGGCGCAGTTACAATATTAAAAATATTTCCTGTTGGAGAGAATTAATAAAAAGACGTCCGTTTATGTTAAAAGAACTTAAGCGTGTGTGGTTTTATTTCAGATTTAAGGACAAAGGATATGAATAAAAAGATAGATAAAAATAGTGATGAAAGAAGAAAAAGAAAAGGAACTCGTGTTGCCACTTTTTAATCTTGAATAGATCACAACACTTTAAACTCTATTTCAAGAACTATAACACCTTCGGTACACTTTCGGTGGGATCGTCCAAAAAGTTCTTTGGTTAGAGTGTCTGCAATCATCTCTGTTGTTGGAATATATTCGACTATTTGGCGTTTTTACAAAACTTCTCGCACATAATGGTGTCGAATATCAATGTGCTAAATATAGTGTATTGAATTTTATCGTCAATCTCTTCCCAAGTCTGCATCCACGTATCCAATTAAATTAGTACCGTCCATGGTTAATTGTGCCTGTGATGTATCTAAGAACTCGCTTAGCCGTCTTCCAATGATGTTTTCCAGAATCACTGTTGTATTGGCTCAAAGAACTGACAGCGTAAGCGATATCTGGAGGAGTTGACACAGCTAGGTACATCAACGACCCAATCGTCTCTCTGCTCTTCAGTCTTCGGCCGCATCGCTTTTGTAAATTTTGAATTCCATACTTTATAAAAGTGTCCTGTATGTATTTCTTCTGATTCATAATGATATTTCCTTTAGCTAAATTTTGATGAAATTCTTATACCCATCAAAGTGTATAACAACCAACAAAAATTCGTCAGCATTTCAAATAGTATTCATACATTTTTCAGTATTCATTGATCGAAGACGAGCATCTATTAGCTCTTGCTCGAGTTTTATGAACCATTTTCTGCCAGACTGCTTTAGGCCATAGACAGACTTTTTTTTAAAGAATAAACCTTTTTTTACCTTCCACAAACCCCTCCGTTTTATCCATCTACACATCTTCATATTCTAAGTCACCATTAATATAATCCATATCTACATTTAGTTAATAAAGTTGAAGATCGTATGCGTATTGAATTTTGTTAAGCGACTGGTGCAAACATTTCTTGAAAATCAATCATTGGTTGTTGCGAGCAACCTTTTGCAACCAAGCGTGCCTTTCGTTTTTCAATTTTACCGTCTGAATTATATTTTGTTCTCAGCACCCAGAACACCTTCTTATGGCTTCGACGTTTCACTAATATCCAGGCTTTGACGTTCACTAGTGCTTCGTATTCAGATTTCATTGCTATCATCCATTCAGCGTATGGTCCTGACATAGCTTCTTGAATACTCGGGTTTGGATCGTCATATGTGAGGTTGGCATCTTGTTTGAGATCTGTTTTTCAGATAAAATAATGTTGAATCCTCTTTTGCCTGTTCGGATTATATTTGTTCAAACAGGTCCACGTCTATGTGAAGTCAACGGAGTATCTCCCTCTGTGTAAGCTTTTACTTACGGTTTTGGCACTTCGTAATTGGACTTCGGTTGTTTCAATGATTCATGATTCATCTTCCTTCTGAACTGGAGCATCATTCTTCTGAAATATAAGAATTGTTTTAACAAGAGGAACTAAGAAAATTCGTTTTGCTTTGGGATCCCACAAACGGTATGCCTTGGATGTGGTTGAATATCTAGTGAAAATGCACTCTTCAGCTCTTGCTTAAAATTTGTCTTTTCTGGAATCTTATTAAGAACGAATGCTTTGCAACCGAAGGTTTTTAGGTGTGAAGCATCTGGCTTATATCTATGCCAAGCATCAAAAGGATTTACGCCATTCAAGCAGTCGCAATTGCTTCGCCCCAGAAGCTTTTAGGGAGATTCGATTGTAACAAGATACAGCGAGCCATCTCTACCAAAGTCCTGTTCATTCTTTCTGCGATGCCGTTTTGTTGAGGAGTGTGGGGAGCAATATGTTCTCTTCTTATTCCAGCCTCGTTAATCAGTTTATTAAATCTAGGGCTACAATATTCCAGCTTATTTTCTGTGCCCAAATTTTTGTTTTGGAACCAAGCTGATTTTCTGATAGGGCTTTGTATTTTAAAAATGCTTCTGTAATGTCGTTTTTAGCCCCTAGTAAGTTAACTTCGACATAACTTGATTTATCATCAATGAATGTGCCAAATGATTTAAATCCGCCTTTTGAAGTTGTTATCATAAGCCCACATACATCAGAATGAATTACTTCCAGCAATTGACCACTTTTTTTACGTTTGTTCTTATGAAATGGTATCGAGCATTGTTTGCCTTGAGCGCAAATTTTAAACAATGGCATTTCTTTCAAGGATTTTATATTAATACAGTTACCATTTCATTAGTTATTAATTTGTTTAGGTCGTTTGTGTTCAGGCGGTTAAATCCCTTATGGCATTCAATTAAGCTGTCCTTATCACATGCTGTAGCTGCGACTTATGTATCTGATGTAACGAATAATAAATCTCCTCTTCTGTGAAAAAGTAATAAAATTCCGACCTGTCATTGCACATGTGTGATGTTGATTCACTATCAACGCGCCTTTCGGTTTAAAGTTGATCTTGTTTCTAGGAAAAGATTTTGCGACGAATGCTTCCTGTGAATGCTTACTTTGAGCGTCCTTTTCTTTCCTGGCGCAGTATTCTTCCAAAAGTTGTATTTTCAACGCTTCGGGTGATGGCTAATCGCATCTTAAATTTTCGTAGCTTTCTGGGATACTGATAGTTTTCCACCGTCCCAAAGAAGTTATTCAAATGATCCATCATATTCTCGCCTTCTTTCATTTTTGTAAAAAGTAACTGTTTCAGAAGCGTAGCCTTACGCGCAGGTCCTCTCGAGTGGTACACTTCTTCTAATATTGCTCAAAAATGGTCTGAAGTAGCACAAAGCTTAATATGGCACAGCTCAGATGGTGACATCACCAAAATGATGTCGGCTCTTGCTTTTTGATCTGCTACTTTCAAGGCTTCGATTTATGCTTAATTAATGATGACGTCGTCATTAATAACCTCAGCAGGCTTCGCGAATGTTCCAGCGACATATGTCCAAAAATCATTTTTAATTAAAATTGCTGCCATTTGTAGCTTCCACGTATCGAAATTTTCTTTATAGAGTTTCTCAATATGAAATACTTGTAATCTATCTTCAATTTCAAAACACGCAATTATATGATTATTAAATACACCGTTATGATGTCTGGGTCCATAACCTCTTGGAGAGAATGAATAAAAGGACGCCCGTTTATGTAGAATGAACGGTGTTATTTCAGTTTTAAGGACATGAAAAAAATATAATATGAATAAAAAGATAGATAAGAAAAGTGATGAAAGAAGAAAAAAAAAAGGAACACACGTTTCTTTCATAATTTTGAGTAGATGACAAAACTTCCTTTATAAATAACGAATATACATATAATATAAATTTTTCTATTTAGCTTTAAAGTGAAAAATACGTCACCACTCACAATACATGACACAAAACTTGCAAGGGAAATCGCGTTGAGACGCAAAAATATGTTCGATATTATTTTAATTAATGCTTATTTATCGCCAACAGGAAATATAATTAGCCCCTAGGAACAACATCAAACATTAGAGAGAACTTATCGTGAAGTTAAAGCTGAGTAGTAAACATTTGATGGTCAAAATGTTAATGCCCTCAAAAACAGATTTATATTATATTTACATATAAAAAATCTTATAGTAGCCGCCGTGGCATAGTGGGTAGAGTGCGACGCTCACACGCCGAAGGGTCTAGGTTCGATTTTCAGCTGAACACCTCGAATTTTTCACGGCACCACCTCTTTCGAGCTGCTGACAACACTCAAAAAGTAATAACTTTCTAAGAAAGCTTCTCAAACTCAAAGCCGTTCGGAGTCGGCAAAAAACTGTAGGCCCCTTCTACTCGCGAGAGAACAATAGCGCACAACACGAGTAGTTGCTGAGCAATCTGGTCCCTGGTCCCCCCGCGGACTGTCGCGCCAACAATTATTATTATTATTATCAAAATTCGTATATCTTATATACATAGTTCCATTTCCACTATGACAAAATTAGTCAATAGTTGCTGGATTCAAGCGACAAATGCATGCTATTGGTTGTTAATCATGATACAAAGTTAGTCACGACTACACATCAATCACGAATAACCGTCAGTCATATGTGTGAATAACGTCATTAGTCATTGTGCTATTTTATGCCCAACTCTGTCACTGAATTATATTGCTCTCTAATCGAATCTAAAAACAATCTTAATCTAACAAAAAGTGTAAAATTAATTTTAATTCATACAATAATAAACTTATAGTTTTAAGAAAAGCTTGATAAAGGTCAGGAATCTGTTGTTTAAGAAAATGAAATATTTTTTTTTATTTTTATGATTTAATTTTCTTATTACTGACTTTTAGTGGTAGCAAAGCCTACTGTAGAATAAAAATATACAATTTTTTACATATATCACTAATTCGTCCTATACAAGGTTACGGTTAGATGGTTGCATCTGAGTCAAGCGATTTCAATTCGAAGTTAAAGAAAAAGTTAAGCTGCGACTTGCGTATTCAACCGTTACTAGGTTTTCTCACCTGCCTCGCAAAGGAGGCTTGTTGCCCTTCAGCATCTTTAAAACTTAGTCCTTAAATAAATTGTCGACGATGAGTTATCAGGCTCTTTCGTTAGCATTACCAATGAAATGATAAATCTAGGGACCGTATCTAAAACATTTCCAAAAGCTCAAATCAAATTTATATAAAAGTATAATAATAGTTAATATTTAACTATTACCTGAAGACGGTTTTTGTGCTCCATATATCTGTAAATACTTTTCGAATAATACACATACATAATTCCGATGTATACGTTTTTATTTCAACTCTAATTTAACTTGCACGTATCTGTATATAAAATTATTTTGTATACATTTTTAACCACGAATTTTGTTTCATATGCTCTCTTAGAAGGAAACAAAACCAAATCGGACGAACCAGTCAATTTTACAATCTGTTAGACCAAATCTTTAGAGGACGGGTAATTGTTGTAACTAAATATATTATATCTGTAAGAAAAATAGGTTGTAGAGGAAAAGTAGTTGCTGTTTAGGAACTGAAGAAATCATTTAAATATTTTATTTTGTTTGTATATTATTAGATTCCAAAAAGTTTTTTTGCCCAAGACGATTAAAATTCGAACAACAAGCTGATATAAGGGCATACGTATCCAATATTTATAATTCTGGCAACAGTAGAGGAAGAAAAAATCAATGCAGAAAATAAAGTGGTAAAGTTTGTCCTGTATAACATAACCACCATTATTATAAAAAAATTAATGCTTACATCATGACATTCATATCAAGGGACAAATGCTAAAATGTAGTTAAGATCTGTCATTTATTTTAAGTGACAGTGCACACTTGTTGTCAAATGAAAACTAAGTCAGGGCAAGTACTGAAATTTAGTTCTTTATTAGCTTTTGATTAGTAATAGGCTGAGGTGAAGAATATAAATATGATGAAATTTCTTGGTGATTTACTTGAACCATATAGTGATTACATTGCAACATTTGCTGGTATTGTTACATGTCTCCAGTTTTTCTCGGGTGTCTTCTTCCTTAATGACATTCGTAAGAGGGGTTCGGCTGACCAATTTCCAGCTGCCCCGTTTTTAGGGGGAATCGCTTTGTAAGTAATTTTCATATCAACTATATGTATGCTCTTATCTGATAAGAAGTTTGACAATTACTTTTTATTTTCCTAAACATATATAATGTATGTTGTAAATATGTGTATAGATGCATTTGACTGAGTTTTGAAGCAATTTATTCAAAATTAACTTATTTACATTTCTTTACAGAACTGTTCTTAGTATCAAGTATGGGGCTCTTGTTGGCGATAACACTATGATCAAAGTTAATTTTATTGGATTTGTTGTCAATGTCTTCTTTATGATTTTTTTTTACATATACACTTCAATTACATGCCGCCCCAAAGTCATTGCTAAAGTAGCTGTGACAGGGGTATTTATAAGTTTCTGTTTTACATACGCCAAGTACGAGGATCCAGAGCTGATTGAATTCCGATTTGGTATGTTGATTACAACAATCCTAGTGTTATTGGTTGGATCACCGCTTTTAGATATTGGTGAAATAGTGAGAAAAAAAAGTTCAGACAGTCTTCCAATCCCTATGATTATTTCTGGAACGATTGTTTCAGCTGCATGGATGGCTTACGGAATATCAATAAAAAATCAAGTTCTTATAGTAAGTTTTTATTATAAAATATCTATCAAATAGATTCATTATTTTTATCTCTTTAGTATCAGAACGCGTTCCTGCTTTTACTAAGTTCAGTGCAGCTAATGCTGGTTGTAATGTACCCAGTGAAAATGTCTTCTAATCCGCCTTCAAAAATAAATGAAAATTCATTAAAACAGTTAAAAAAGGATTAGCACATTGACTAACAAAGTACACACTTTTTTAGAGAACAAAAAATACATTTTTTTAAATTGGAAAAGTAGTCTGTGATCTGCGACAATAAAGTTTATTCTTAATAAAGAAGTGAACACATATTATGTTTTAATTTTGCATTGTTTTTTGTGCAGTAATTTAATGAGTCAAATTCCGATTTTTTTTAAAGTCCACATTTAAATGAATTTTATTCAGTGTACGAAAGTTAAAGACGTACTATAGCTATTGAGGCATATATTTTTTGTAAAATAATTTGTACATTGCGTATATAAAGGCCGAAAATAAAAAGAAAATTGCAATTTTAAGATGTTTTCTTGGGGTCCTAACTGAATTAGCCATGTGATTTTAACAAAATTATATTCAAGGCATCAAATCCAATATATTGAATAGAAACTTTTTATACATTATTTCCATTAACTAACAAAATACATATTCTGACTTCACTTCTGACATTATTAAGCATGTGTGCCAAGATGTTTCTACATAAGATAAGGTTCGATGTGTATCCTTATTCTGAAATATAGTCAATATTAAAACAAAGCGATCTTAATTGAAGGTCATATCTCAATTTGCTTACTTTATTTTATTTTGTATGACACAAGTTTAAAATTAATCTCATTAAAGCAATTCCTCGAATATTTTGCAAACAGTATATTCTTCCATTATGTCATGTATGTAAAGAAAATTATACTAGCATCCCATGGTCGTTTAACATATTCATTTTCTTAACTTGTTTCTAATGGTATTTATCATTTTTTTGCTTTTTAAAACACTTTTTAATTGCACTAGCACTCCATAATAAGTTCGTTTTATTTTTTGTCATTGTCCTGATTGGTTTCTAATGGTATGGTAGAGTTATAATGCTCTCCTAAACTGTACATAAATCTGTGATATGTTACTATCAAATTAGGTCCACTATATTCAATGCCTTGCACTGTAGGCGGTCCGGTCGCTTGAAGAACTTCAATTGGCACCTGAAGTGTACTGGATAAAGCTTTTATTTCTAATTGGCCACCCCAAGCAGGAGTGTTTTGTATATTTTGACAATATGTTGAAAATTCATCATCAGTCAAAAACTCTCCAGTTTTTGGATTAGTCATATAAAAAATTAGATCTGATTTGTTTTCAATAATATATTCGGCAGTTTTCTGACGTAACTGAGCAATAGTGAAAAACCCGTGTCCGGTCAACTTGAGTTGGTGTTGAATAGCATTGTATAGACAGTCACCATCGGATGATATAGGGTATAAACATAAGTTGCGTGTTTTCAGAATTTCTTCGATAGCACGAATTTCCATTACTCGTGGACCGTTCTTATTTTTTTCTTCGTGCTCTAAAATATCAGCCTCTCTTTGTTTTTCAACTTGAGCTTTTTTCTCCCGCCTGCGTTGGGCCTTAGATATTCGTGGAACATCGTCCATGTCACAATTGGAGAGGTTCGTGGGTTTCAAAACGTTGGCTTCGAGGTCATCCTGCGAATTGTTCACATTTTTAACATTTTGGATTTCATTAAGTTGTTCAGTCTGCCTTTTTTCTAAGTCAATTTCCAAGCGCGATATTTCTTCTAAGATTTCCTTCCGTTTTTTTTTATCGCCCTTCGCTGCACTTTTTTTTAGTGATTGAATTGTACATTGTAGCTCCTTACGCTCTTTTCGATGTTTGATATTTAAATCATCAAAAGCCTTTTCAAAAGATTCGAGATTTTCCATTTTAAAAAAGCAAACACAATATTGTGCTAACAATACTTCCGAACGAAATCCGGCCTGAACTGTAATAATTTTAAGTTGTCAAATGTCACAAAATAAGCATAGATCTGTTTGACTTAAATTAGAAAAGCAAATATATACAATATTTAAACGGCTGAACTTTCATTACATAGGTGAGTTTTCTTAATATTCCGGCTATAATTTGGTTGAGACTTAGTATATTATTTTATTCCTTAGAAAATATTTGTATATATCATACATTATCAATATATTTTTTATGGTGTAATTTATTTTCTTCTTCTCTCATTCATGGCCCACAATTGCCGTACCCAATTGAAAGTTACACGCCGGCAGATGACGTTACTAAAATTTGACAGATAGAGAAGTACATCACCTTCTATTCTATATATCGTGGTGTGCGTACAGAGCAGAGACCAATAGGTTATTGGTTTCTGGTACAGAGATAAGTGAGCACCAAGAATGATAGAAAAAGAGATTGCGCAATAGAGTGTTCAATTTTCCGAAGGAGTTTAGTCAATGCCACTAGTTTCTCCGCTAGTAGCTCTGCAATCATTTCATGTATTGCCTTTGATTGCATTCTGATGTCGCGAGATGAAGGAGCGACTATTGTTCTCGGTTGGATTGTTGGAATTGTTCCCGCCTTCAACTTATATCCATTATTTTTGCAAAGGCCTGTAATAAAATTGTGACTTAATATGTAAGTAAATAAACAAATCATCTTACCCATTTCGATTGTAAGTTTCTTTCAAAACTATCCGCAGTGAAATGTGCAGTTATTCTTTCTCCTGCATAAGTGAATCCACTGCTTCCGTAGGATGTTGTGTTTTGGATCCGAATTAAACCATATATTCGGTTTTCCCTTGTTGTTGTTTGCATTGCAGCCAAACACAGCACACCTCATTTTCAAAAATATCTCTTTATTTAATTGTTAATAAATTACAAAATATTTTTCTTTTAAATTTTTTCAAATAAACGCGCGGAAATCCATTCAAACCTGACATCCGTATATAAAAAATAAACATCCGTTGTCTCAGCCTACGTCATCAAAAATTGACAGAAGGTGACAGATTGCGCAATGCGTAATCTGTATTTCGATCATTCTTGAATGAGCACTGACCGATTATCTCTGTTAATGTGCTTCAAATATTGCTGTTGTTTTTGGTTTCTGTATTCTGTTTCTGTATCATTTCTGTGAATTTGATATTTCTTAATGATATAAACATTTGGTTTAGATGCGCTGCCATACTTTGCCTTTTTCTGAGAGAGACTTACCCAGGCAGACTTCAGAATTTGGTACAGAAAATTAATTAGCTTTATTTATAAGATGTCGTACTATTTACAATATGACTTATAGCTAGACTTATATCTAAGTTAAAGAAGGTGTCGGCTCAACAAAAGGGGCCCAACGTATTTCAAATGTCTTAAAACTATTAAAACAATTATAAAATATCTGACGTGCTAATTATGTGTGTGGGGTGGAGTTTAAATATATATGAATGTATATATATCTGACGGTTTTGGTACAGAAAATAGTGAAACACGCCTTTTAAATACTTCGCGCCAATGCAAATGTCAACTTTCTATTCGGCGGGTGGCATCACATGACGTCTACGTTCGGTAGAAATTCGTAGGGAGGGAAAATATTTTACACTCTCATGAGCTCTGTCTTCTACAAAAAATCAGGAATTGGAACGCCTTTTGATAGTTTTTCGGCGAATTTCGTAGCAATTCAGAGCGATTGGAACAGACCTAATAATAGACTATCAAGATTTGTTGAAACACATTTTTTGACAAATGTACGTGACATTTAAGTTTATTTATTGCTTTATCATTTTGAAAGAACGTGCTTGTAATAATCTTATTGTGAAAATGGAATTTAAAATAATAAGAAATACGATAATAATGTAATGAAATAAGTTACCATGAGTAAGTAAATCTGCTTTGTAAGGTCAATTACCAACCACTTTATTTTCAAATGAACCGATACTTTCATTTAATCTGTTGACTTAAATCATACTAGGTTCGTTCCAATTGCTCTGAGTTGCTACGAATGTCTACGAATTTGCCCGAAAAACTACGAAAAAGTGTTAAATTAGCTGATTTTTTCGTAGAAGAGAGAGCTCATGAGAGAGCAAAATATTTCCCCTCCCTACGAATTGCTGAAAACAAAACAAAAAAACTCCTGACATTTCATACATCCAATAGCTTTTAACGAATTACTCTCTGCAAGATAGATTTATACCCAAACTACTCAACTATGAATTTCTGTACACAAATTAATTGGAACAGACCTACTGATATACATAAACTACATATGTACTTATTTTTGATGAGAATTATATAAATAATAATTAATAATTGTATGGCGCGACAGTCCACAGGAGGACCAGGGCTAACTTGCTCATCAACTACACGTCAGAGACCAATGTCTGACCATCTCCTTCCTTATTGGTTTCTGCTACACGTGTTGTGCTCGGTACTTTTCTCTCACGAGTAGAAGGGGCCTACAGTTTTTTTTACCGACTCCAAGCGGCGAAGTTTTGATAGGCTTTTTCTTAGACAGTTATAACTCTTTGAGCGTTGTCAGCTGCTCGAAAGAGGTGGTCCGGGAAAAATTCTTGGTGTTCAGCCGGGAATCAAACCTAGTCCTTCGGCGTGTGAGCGCTACCGATATACATAAAAAGATATAAAAATGTTCCTGTGGCTCAGATAACCAGTTTTGTTGAAATAAATTGTTTGGTAAAAATGATTCGTGCTTAGCAGATAGAATAGTCCCCTTAGTCACAATTCCGCTCAAACTTGCTTGCTTGATATAACATTGATTTTTCCGATTCATTTCCTTCATATACAGCAGAGATTTGTTATAATTGAAGTTGACAAAATCATCAAAAAAGATCGAAATTTAAATTTATTTGAATCTGAGTAATTTTGTATTCTTAACAGGGCCGTTCATACAACCAGTACCGATTTTTTCGACTAAGAAAATTGCTTTTTTTAACTGCGTAGGCTTGATTACCAAATAGGAAGAATAAAAAATATTATAACGCCTAAATTAGCGTGAGCAATACTATATTCAAGCACAGAAATGTGTAAGCCTACACATTTTTATATACGAGTCTATTATGATAAAGGCTTCAATGACGTTTTGAAATTAAATTTATATAATATTGGGTTAGTAACTTAATAATTGCAGATTGTTTTGAAAATAAAATAATTTTTTCGTGGAACGAAAATACGTTATTTTGTAGTGTATTGCTCATTTTGAGCAATGAACTTTTGGCATCTTTCAGGCAGCTTCACAATTCCACGTTCATAAAACTCCTGGTTTTTATCACCAAAAAACTGAACCAGATACGATTTGACATCATTATTGAAATTTTTACTATTGAAGGACTTTTGCAAAGATCGAAATAGAAAGTAATCAGATGGTGCAAAGTCGGGACTATATTGTGGATGTGGCAAAACATACGAACCAAGTTCCCTTTATTTTTGCCGAGTGACCAAAGATGTGTGTGGCCTTGCATTGTCATGATGGAATACAATACCTATTCCATTTGTCAATTCGTGCCGCTTTTCTTCAAGTACATTGTTCAATTTTTTAGTTGTTCCATGTAGAGATCTGAATTGGTCGTTCGGTTGGGTGATAGAAGTTCAAACTAGACAATTCCTTTGTAATCCCACCAATCTAATGACATAATTTTCTTTTGATGAATACCAGCTTTTGACGTTGTTTGAGCTGGTTCACCTGGTTTGCTCCACAATCTTTTTCGACTGATGTTATTGTAAACAAGCCATTTTTTCATCACCAGTTATCAATTGTTTTGCAAATGGATCATTTTCATAATGTTTCTTTATCATACCGCAGATGATTTTCTTTAAGTTCATGAGCAACCCATATATCGAGTTATCTTACAAGCAAATTTCTTTAAGCTTCTCTGCCATCTTACGTGTTGTACTGAAACGATTCGAATTGATTATTGCTTAAATTTGCTCATCATCAACTTCAACTGGACGAACAGAGCCTTTTTGACCTTTGAGTAAAAAATTAACTTGACGAAATTTGACAAACCACTGTTCTTTTTAATCTGGCACCGCCGTTCTTTTTAATCTGCGTCACCATAACCAGCACATAACTTTTTGTGACCTTGCGATAGGCTTTTTCCTTTCCGGAAATAAAAATGAAAAATATGACAAAAATGTTTTGAATTTCCATTTTTCAATACAATTTAACTGATTGAGAGTTGAAGTGCTAACTATCAAATAACAAAATGTGTTTGACATTTCGATTACGTCAGCAAACGTAAAAATTCTACTAAAGCCATCTATGAGTGAAAACTGGAATACCTTAGATGCACACCCATTAGTACGATAAGTGTGACCTCATCTTCTAAAAAAAATTGTCTTAATGTTGCTTACTTATCTTATCTTATATATAGCTTTCTAATACCTTACAGGTCTCCATTAAAGCTTCTTGTCAATGCAGATTGACTTATAGACGATAATTAATATCAAATCAGTCAACATTTTTTTGAACGCAGAGTTAATTGCATTCATCTTGGATGCTTCATAAACGAAATTAATTGTTCGGCGTTATGAAGACTTATAAAACCAGGGTCAGGGTTTAAGTCCAATTAGAGCTGTTTTATATAGTTCAAGAATTTCATAAATAGGAATAGGATTTTTAGAAAACAAAATGATTTTAACAGAGCTTAAAATTGTATTCTTCCATAGTATCTACGAAGGTTGCCTTTTATATTTCGGGATTGGGCAACCCTAGTGTTGTAATCTTGCAACTGCCAGCTCTATCGTAAAGTTTGACATTTTTGAGGTTATACGTACTCAGAACGTTTGACATACGAGCGCTATTTGTGTTGTTTACAGTAACATAAAAGGTTCATCTCGCCCAAAAAATGGAATTAAATCGTGAAAATTTTCGTGCGATTATTTTTTTTACAACTTTCGACGTGGATTAACTCAACAAAAACGCATCGATGAACTGAATTCAATTTTTGGCGATGAAGCTCCATCAAGGACCAGTGCTTATCGATGGTATGGTGAATTCAACCGAGGTCGTAGCGCACTCCAAGACGATTTTCATGAAGGTCGTCCAAATCAGTTGTTGCTCCGGAAACCATTGATGCTGTGCGCCAACTGATATTGCAAGATCTTCATGTGACCTATCGTGAGATTGAGACAGCCTTAGGCATTAGTGGGACCAGCATTCATTCAATATTGCATGAACATTTGACCATCAAAAAAATTTGTTCGCGTTGTATACCACACAATTTGTCAATCGCTCAAAAAATGGCTCGTCTCGATTGGTCGGAAGAAATGCTCCAAAAATACAATCGCGGTGCTTCGAAACACGTCTCTGACATCGTGATGATGAGATGATGAAACGTGGATTTACGCGTATGAGCACGAAAGTAAACATCAGTCTACTGTATGGGTGTTTAAAATTGAGCCAAATCCAACAAAACAGCACAGAACTGTCAATTCTGAGTGGTACACAACTATTTGTTTGTCAGTTGTCTCTCAAGAAATCAGGAAAACCAACCGCCGAAGACGGATCACTCTTTACCACGACAATGCGAGCTCTCACACATCGGCTCAAACAACTGCATTTTTGAGTACTCAAAACATCGATTTGATGGGTCATCTGCCGTATAGTCTTTACTTGGCACCGAGTGACTTCTTTTTATTCCCGTACGTAAAAAATAAAATGAGAGGTCAATGTTTTTTGGACACCCGAAGAAGCGGTTGATGCGTTCAAAATGCATGTTTTGGAGATACCTCAATCAGAGTGGCAAAAGTGCTTCAACAATTGGTTCAAACGCATGCAAAAGTGTATCTTAATGGGGAATATTTTGAAAAACAATAAAGCTATTTCCGATAATTAATATTTGTTTTTGTTCTCTAATCTCGAAATATAAAAGCCAGCTCTCGTATATTGATTTAATTCACTTATATATTTACATGGGTGTCACGGCCTAACTATTGAAATTTATTCGACTTAAACGTGTGACTTGAAAATGTTTGTAAAGTTCCCATAACAATACTAATTGTATGTGTATATAAAGATGGATATCTTTATAAATATAATAAGAGAGTTTTAAACAACCAACAACTGACCAACCAACTAACCAGGCAACCAGTAGACCAAAAGAGGCCATCCTAAATCATTGCGGACATTCATTTTGCCATTTGCAAATGGAAAATACGGTAGGAGGGCTATTTAATTAAGAAGATTGCTATTCATTTAATTTTGTCGTCATCCTAGTTGACATCGTCGCGTCGTCGTTCTGCAAATAGCTGAAAGAAGCTTATGGATACACATTATTTTGGCCCACATTGTTCTCACCAGTATCTGAATTCTGTGACCGTATAAAATGGTTCATGATTACAATAAGCGAAGGATTTAGTTTTAAAAAGTCTTGTCCTTTTTATATTTAAAATATAGCTTAATAACTCTTTAATGATTTGTAAAAGTATTGTAAGCAGTGTATTATTAACCTGTGAACGCTCCATTCAGGAACTTTGAGCCTTATATATGTTCAATTCAATCAGTTGCCCTTTAAATCAAGTATTTATGAATTTGTTAAGTATGTATAGAAACAATTTAAATGAAAAATTCAGTCAAGAAAAACCAGTCATACATTATCCCGCATATAAAATCAATTATTTGTGTGTATCTTGACTTTGGAAGGGAAGTTATTTTTGAGAACTTTTGTTACTTTGCTTTGGTCTGCCTGGTCATTTGTTTTGTTGTGTTTTGTGTCACATATTTCGTTCTCTGCCACTCAGCATTCATTTATGTAAATAGAGACTTTTGGGATTCCTTGTGTGTGAAATTGTTAGCAGTAGAAATCTTGTAGAATTTGGCAGCAAAACCGTTTGAACGTTCAAGTGTGCAGCTCATATGAACACATATTTTCCGTGTACGTAATTTCAGAAAAAAAAACAGTAGATTAATACGAGAAACCCGTCAGGTTGTGTAGGACGATGTAAAACTCACGTTTATGTACGAGCACGATGGAGAGCTCTGGTTACTCCGTTGGTTTGAACTGAACGAATTTCGCAAGGCGGGGCTCTGCGATGTAACAACTTTAGAAGAACATAATATCATTACAAGTTAACTTAAGAAACTTTATTTTTTAATATATCTGATTATTTTGATTTACTTTATTTGTTTGGTAAATGAATGTCTGGTGTTAAAGTTAGTTAGCGCTAAAATTTCATATTAAAAATTCGAATAAGGTTTTAAAGTAATCATTCAATTGCTTTTTAGTTTATATCGGCGTTTCTTTCTTTTTCTTATTGAAAAAAATGTTTAATTTTTGAGGCCTTATAATTCTTATACCCATTGTAGTATGCGGTAAGAGGACATTCTAAAAGGCCTATTTTGCAGCTCAAATTTCACATAACTAATACAATACATAACTAATACAATCCGTAATTTTTGTGTGTTGTTATTTGGACAGTTCTTAAACTGAGCTTTTGTTCTTTTAAACAAAAGTGTGCATTGAATACAATAATTCATTTTTATTTGTAATTTAAGCAATCTCAACATTGAAACAGAAAGGGAGTTTTTCATTTATTATTATCAATTATTATTCATTTTTACTGGACATCAAATAGAAGCAGAAGCTTACATCCCTTCAAAGCTTTACGAAGAATTTTTATATATTCCACACATAAAATTGTATTTATTTGCTGGGTCTCTTGAACTTACTTCTGTGAGATTAGTCACTTGCAAAGGGCAAGGTTGCTGACTGTACCCAATCAGGTAGGAACCCTGCTTGTGCATAAGTCAAGTTAACATACAGCCTCCTTGTGGTGCGCCCTGATACCCTTTACAACGACCTGTATAAAAAAGCAACGTATTTAGTTAAAATGTAAGGCCTGAGGATTGAAATTACAGGCCTGTGTACCCAGATGAATGTTGTGCATGAGGGACACTTTTTCACCACGT